>OY992881.1:92759556-92769556 GCA_963921405.1 Cepaea hortensis | reverse complement strand
AGATGTCCCGCGTCCGATACACCCATCTGGAGACCACCCGCCACATCCTGCACCCATCTTCTCTTTGGCATTCCACTGCCTCTTTTCCCGGGCATTTACCCCTCCATTAGTGTTCTCTCCAAACTTTCATGACGTTTCAAGAGACCAAAATATTTCAATTTTCTTTGTTTTATCGTCTTTAATAGCCAACCTTCTTCAATATTCAGCTCTTGAAGTATGGATGCATTTGTTCTTTTCTTTATCCAAGATATTCTTAGAACTCGTCTTTAAAAATTATATTCAAAGGCATTTATGCGCTGTTCAGCTTGTTTAGAAAGTCTCCAGGTCTCACCGACGTATGTTGCAATGAGAAAGATGCATGCTCTTAAAGATCTAATTTTTTTAGTTCTATCTATTCCACTCCACAATTTATTCAGTTGTTTTAATCTTTGAAGAGCAATAGATATTCGTCTTTTAATTTCTTTCATTGTGTCACCACTGTTGGTAATCATCTCATCTCATCTCATCTCATCATGTTCCTCTTGTACCTTGCGGTGTCGAGGTGAAGTATAAACTTCGTGAGAGTGCCCGAGTATGGGCTTCATATATCGATATTCCCATGGACTCTGCTATTCCCTCCTCCAACGTTTACGTGGTCGGCCTCTTCCTCTGATTCCATCTTATCACATATCCTTCTCTGCGGCACGCAGGTACGTTGAGCGTCGATTGTTCTACATAAATATTGCTATAACAGCACACACTAGTATACCCCGCTTTGAGTAAATATGTGCGTTACAATTTTACCTATACACATATGTGACGGAGCACGTGACATGATGTCCCCGTTGAAATATTTGACAGCTGAACCCTGCGGCAGAAATAATACAGCCTGTACTTTTGTATGATGTAACATCTGATGGCTGCAGACATGTGGTTTCTGAGGAAAATGCAAAGAATACCACGGAAAGACAGAAAAACCAATGACCAAGTACTACAGGAGACAAATGAAAATCGTAAACTGATTACAGAAATTAGACGTAGACAGTCAACATTTTTTGGACATGTTATGAGTAGAAATGGATTGGAGAACTTAGTGACAACTGGCAAGATCGAAGGGAACCGACCAAGAGGAAGACCGAGAGGAAAATACCCGGATGGCTTGGCCAAATGGCATGGACGAGACAGGAACACCGAGCTGATCCACGACGCTGGTGATCGAGTGAAATGGCGAGTCATGACGGCCCACGCTTTCCGGCATGGCACATGATTGATTGACTTTTGTAATGATGTGAGGTGTGGACAATGCGCAGACAAGCTGAAAAACATCTAATGGCAGTGGAAATGTGGTTTCTCAAGAAAATGCAAGGAATACCATGGACAGACAGGAAGAAAAAGAAAAAAAAAAAGCAAGTCCTACAAAAAACAGACGAAAATGGTAAACAGATTAGAGAAATTAGACGTAGAGAACATTTTTTTTTTTGGGGGGGGGGGCGTATTGAGAGGAAATAAACTAAAGAACTTGATAACAACTGGCAAGATTGAGGGGGAAAGAACAATTGGGAAGGCAGAGAAGTAAATATCTGGATGGCTTGGCCTTGTGGCATGGTTGAGACAAGAACGCAGCTGATCGACGACTCTGGCGATCATGTAACATGGAGAAACATAACTGCCCACGCTTATCGGCATGGCACATTATGATTATTGTTGTCCTGGAGTCTTTATTTGTGTTTGTTTTAAATTCAAGTGTAGTCTATACTTATGAAACTACTTTTAGTGCACTGGACTGGATTTTGCGTGTTCATTAGCGTTCCCTTTTATCTGTGCCCCTCGCCATCAGGCGAACCCGTTCCAACTTGAAAGGTACAGTGTTCCTGTAATTTAGGTTCCCAAGTCAAGGACGAGAAGTCAGTATGTTGGTCCAACTAACCAGTGTAGGGGTGGACCCGCTATCACGCCATCAGCACAATGGAAGTTTAAGAACGAAGGCTATTATCCACTCTAGAATCTTCGTGGGATCTCATCTCCGTGTTTAGGCTTCTCGGAATACGAAACAAATCGCAGACAAGGAAAACACGTTCACATTCGGTCACATACTATACTTCCAATAAATAAATAACACTGAAGCAGGTGTGTTGGTGTGATGGTTATGACGTTAGGCTGCAATGGTATGAGGGTGGTCTGACAAGAGTTCGATGTCAGATCTTGTCCTTCGCTGAAGATGAGAAAACAACTGACTCTGATGAAAAGAGAATCACAAGTTATTCAGTATGCACCGGGTTACCGTAGTCCCAACTCATCTTATTTGCATATATGCATATGCCCGTGACACAAAGGAAGGATCGCTGCCACAAACATCAGTGATAAACTCGTCACATAACTCACGCACACAGATGTTGCTGAATATATATGTATTCTTACACACAGCCCGTTTCATGCACATTTGTCCTAGTCATAACCGTCTTTTCTCTAACTGTTAGTGTTAAAGTCTACGTATTTTCTCAAACTGACAGTGTTAATTAAAGTCGATGTATTTTCTCTAAATATTAGTGTTAAAAGTCGACGTATTTACTCAAACTGATAGTGTTAAAGATAATGTAGATATATTTTCTCAAAAGTACACAGTTTAAAAATAAAAATCCGATGTGCTTTCTCAAACTGACACAATAAAATAATACTTACAATGTATTTTCCCTAACAGCACTAATAAAAAAGATAATTCTGATACATTTTCTCAGACTGGCAAATGGGAAGTAATTACTTCATGTTTCGAAGTTCGACGAGACTGCATTGTTTATCACTGTTATTATTCTGACTATAGCCTGGGTTATATTGACAACAAGAACTACACCAGAAATGGAATATAATGGACTCGGACAAACAACTTGGTGAATTGGTCTTCGATGAAACTGCACTTTTCTCACCATTATCATTCTAACTGACCATAGATGGGGTTTTGACGAAACCAATAGCTACCACCAGAAATGGAATTCAATAGACTCGGACAAACAATTTGATGATTTGGATTTCAACGACGACATTGAGCTCCTGTCACACACACATAATGAGATGCAAAATAAATTACATATACTTGATGGGTGTTGACAACAATTAGATCTAACGATGCATTGGGGAAAGACACGGGCAAGCTTTCATAGCACTGGGAAATATGTGGACGTTAATGGAAATTAACCTTAGCACTAAATTTAGAGATACAATTGCAATGTTAAATGGCTGCTACTGTAGGGATATGTGACATGGAGAACTAATTAAAGAAATACTAATACAGTGAAGAGTAACAAATGCAGCCAGTCCTTCGTAGGACGTTGCAACAAACATTCACAAAATGCTGCCTGCACATAATATGAGACTCTTGTTGTATGACAGAACCACCGATGTCGAGCTCATGTAGAGAACTAAAGTGGTATGAAAGAACCACCAATGTCGAGCTCATGTAGAGAACTAAAGTGGTATGAAAGAACCACCAATGTCGAGCTCATGTAGAGAACTAAAGTGGTATGAAAGAACCACCAATGTCGAGCTCATGTAGAGAACTAAAGTGGTATGACAGAACCACCAATGTCGAACTCATGTAGAGAACTAAAGTGGTATGAAAGAACCACCAATGTCGAGCTCATGTAGAGAACTAAAGTGGTATGAAAGAACCACCAATGTCGAGCTCATGTAGAGAACTAAAGTGGTATGACAGAACCACCAATGTCGAGCTCATGTAGAGAACTAATGTGGTATGACAGAACCACCAATGTCGAGCTCATGTAGAGAACTAAAGTGGTATGACAGAACCACCAATGTCGAGCTCATGTAGAGAACTAAAGTGGTATGACAGAACCACCAATGTCGAGCTCATGTAGAGAACTAAAGTGGTATGACAGAACCACCAATGTCGAGCTCATGTAGAGAACTAAAGTGGTATGACAGAACCACCAATGAAGAGCTTATTTATAGAACTAAACACATTGCAGGGAATCCAAAGGTGGAGAAAAAGGCTAGTGGTAGACAGGACATAAACTGAGAAAACCTGTGGATTGTATAAATAGATATTATATTGTCTGGAACCCACGAGGAGAACGAAATAATAGGAGAGCCGAAAATAGACACGGAGAAGAGAATTTAAAGCAGAGATGAATAGTATGCGGAGGACATAACGGGAAGACATGGAGGGAGGACGTGGACCGAGGTCATGGAGGGAGGATATGGAGGGAAGACATGAAGGAAAAACATGGAGGGGGTACATGGACGGAGAACAAGGACGGAGGTCATGAAGGGAGGATGCGGAGGGATGTCATGGACGGAGAACGCAGAGGGAGAACTTGGAGGGAGGTCATGGCGGGAGGATACGGAGGGAGGACATGGACGTAGGACATGAACAGAGGTCATGGAGGGAGGACATGGAGGAAGGACTTGGGTGGAGGACATAGACATAGGTCATGGAGGGAGGACATGGAGGGAGGACATGGAAGGAGCTGCAGGTGAAGGCAAATGATAGAACGGTATGGCTTGAGTTGGTTTTAGACCTATCTTCCAATGCTGGATACAAGACAAAAGAAGAAGGTGTTCCAGTTGGTCAACTTCTTACTTGTGCTTGTGTGGTTACGTCTCGTTCTACGGTGTTTTATTCATTGTTTCCTCAAACGTGTTATATCAAAAGGTATTACTGTTGTATTTTCTCAAACCGTTATACAAATGGGCAACATTTTGTGTGTTCACAAACTGTCGCAAGATGACCTGTGTATATTCCTGCGGCTTCATACGTTAAGTCATTCATAATACAATCACAGATTGTACCTCAAGTTGTGTGAATACTGCCATTTCACACATGATTGTTCAGTTATTAAGAGATTAACCTGTTCTAGAGGTTTACGCGCACGTGCTCAAACTTCCTTGCACTGACAACAGGTTAATTTCACACACCGGACGGTTGTACTGAAACGCTGACTTCTCGTTCAGAAACCCATGGCAAACTACCAATCACTTATTGGTATAGGATAAGCGACACATGGGAGAGCAACGGGAGTGTTTCAGAGTCCTAGAGACCTGATACGGAGGACAGATCCTAGAGACAGGACATGGGAATAGAAGACATGACAGGGGAACAGCAGACAGAACAGTATATCCTTGAACAGGCAGGACAGTATACCATTGGACTGGACTACGTGAGACAGCAGTCGTCAACAGACGGACTGACCCTTAGTTCACGGACAGGACACGGCCCAATACTGCGACGCAGTACTGATCACGAGTGGCCTCAGACGACACGATATACGTGATAGGGAGCCCAGAGTGAGAGCTGTGGTGAGACGAGACTGGGCTTTGGATGAGGAAGGACGACGTCTGGATGTTTGCTTGAAAGAGTGGCTTGTATAACCGATCTTCTTCTTCTTCTTCTTCTTCTTCTGCGTTCATCCGGAGTTTTTTTTTCCGGACGTGATTGCGTTGTGCCTGTTTATATATATATATATATATATATATATATATATATATATATATATATATATATATATATATATATATGTATATATATATATATGATAAGAATAATATATGTATCGTCTTTACAACTTTACAATACACTAGTTCACATACTGTGTCTTATGCATTTATTACATATATTATTTATATTCGCTCTGATTCGCAGCCAAGCCATCCACCATTAGCCTGTATGGGAAGTCGCTCACCCACAAACATAAGCACACAGGGACGAAAACAATGTGGGATTTATATGTGATATTAACATGACATATTGAAATGATGGCGGCTATCTACGTGCAGCGTATGTTGTTCTAGTTATTTATGCGAGGACTACACTGTAAACGCTTTCATTGTTAGCTGCATCCTTAATAAATTATGTTCTTATGGGCATGGGCTTAGACGCTTCATTAATCAAGTCTAGGATATTATTATCAAAGTTATATGTAAATAGGATATGCAAATGTAGATAAGCCTGTAATATAGGGCTAGGAGGATAGTACATATATGTTTAGAAATAGACTTTTTTTTATACTGAAGCTAAAATGAGTTTATAATAAGAGCTGTTTTTTGTGTGCGTCTCTCTGTCTCTCTCTCTGTCTCTATTGCTTTCTTTATCTCTTTCTTTCTCTTTCGCCGTCTCCCCTTTCTCCCTCTCTTTCGACAACTCTGTTCTCCTTCTCTCCATATCTCTTTAAATCACTCCCTCTCACTCCCTCCCTCTCTCTCTCTCTCTCTCTCTCTCTCTCTCTCTCTCTCTCTCTCTCTCTTTCCCCTGTCACTTTCTCTCTCTTTCTCTCTGTAACTATGTGTATACGCACACACATACATATTCAAATTTAGACGAATGAACAGACGCATAAAAACGCAAACATGTGGACAGATGGATACACGAATGGTTAGGGAATGGGTTGACCGGCATGGAGATCACATACACAAACAGAGATATAGAATGACGTAAGGGTTGTCTGATTGATTTACGGACGACAGAAGGGCGTGTGGAAAGAAAGCCAGACAAATATAGGCAGGTGTAAAGGCATCCAAAAGAGGAAACTGATATTTAGCTAGAAAGCTAGACATGGATCGATCGTCCGACGTACTGATCAACCCACCGACCGACGTACTGATCAACCCACCGTCCGACGTACTGATCAACCCACCGTCTGACGTACTGATCAACCCACCGTCCGACGTACTGATCAACCCACCGTGTGACGTACTGATCAACCCACCGTCCGACGTACTGATCAACCCACCGTCCGACAGACAGATCGGGACGGACAGAGGGAGGAGGGACGGCCCTGACCTCGAGCCAGCCAGTAGCCAGCCGAATGGACGTACTGGCTGTTAGAAACAGAGAGCGAGAGAGACAGAGACAGACAGAGACAAAGATAGAGAGTTGAATGGTCGGTCTATGTTTAGCTTCAAAGCTAAATTTCAGTTTGCCCATCGGGTTGTCTTTATGCTTTCAACCTGTGCTTCCGTCCGTTAGTCAGACAGTCTCTCTCTCTCTCTCTCTCTCTCTCTCTCTCTCTCTCTCTCTCTCTCTCTCTCTCTCTCTGTGAAACTCCATTCCCTAGCTAGCAGGACGCACTGGCGGAAAGAGGCAGACAGATAGAAGACGGACGGACGGACGGACGGACGGACGGACCGACCGACCCACCGACCGACCGATATTCAGACAGACAGACAGACAGACAGACAGACAGACAGACGGACGGACGGACTTACGGACGGATGGACGGACGGGCGGGCGGGCGGACGGACGGACGGATGGACGGACGGATGGATGGATGGATGGATGGATGGATGGATAGATGGATGGATGGATGGATGGATGGATAGATAGATAGATAGATAGATAGATAGATAGATAGATAGATAGATAGATAGATAGATAGATAGATAGATAGATAGATAGATAGATAGATAGATAGATAGATAGATAGATAGATAGATAGATAGATAGATAGATAGATAGATAGACAGATTCAGGGAATGATTGAAATTCCAGCAGGAGGAAATGAAAGACTATTATCCCTGCGCTTTGCAACTTCTTGTGGTTTTGCCACCATTATTACTGCATATGCACCGACACTCGATTCCTCTGATGATGTGAAGGATTCGTTCTATGAGGAGTTAGACTCCGTGATTAAGGCAGTTTCAAAATCTGACTACATTTATATGCTCGGTGATTTCAATGCTCGTGTGGGCAAGGACTCGAGTTCATGGCCAGTGTGCCTTGGAAAATACAACATCGGTTGCATGAATGAAAATGGGCAAATGCTGCTGGAGCATTGCACCAGAAATGACCTACAATCTCCTTTTTTTAAAACAAAAGAGCTGCATAAGGTCACATAAAAACATCCAAGATCCGGCCATTGGCACCAGCTGGGTTTCATCATCACACGGAGACATCTGAACCATATATCATTGACTCGAAGTTACCACAGTGCTGACTGTGATACGGATCATTCTTTGGTTGTTGCAAGGGTTAGACAAAGAGAATCTACACAGCTAAACACAAATCTAGCCCCAGGATTAATATTATTAACACTCACGATCCTGAAAAATGCTTTCAGTTTCAACAGCAACTTGAAGACGCGTTCAATGATACACCAGAAAATTGTACAGTAATTGAAAAGTGGGGTCAACTTAAGGAAACTCTTTATAAAACTTCCGTTGGGGTTTACGGCACTGTGAATCATCAGAGGCAGGACTGGTTTGCGGCAAATAGCCAGATTCTGCAGCCCTTGATTGATAAGAAGAAGATAGCTTTCTCCTCGGGAAGGTTAACCCGGTCAACAAATGCCCGCAGAAGTCGGATGTGTCGGCCTAACGGCGCAAGAACGCAGCTCTGCTGTAAACAGGCACAACGCAATCATAAAAAAACTCCAGATGAACGCAGAAGAAGAAGAAGATAGCTTTCTTAAGAAACAAGGAAAGACCAACGCGTAACACTCTGAGTGAGCTAAAGCAAGCTAGGAAGGATGTGGAAAAGGCTGCCAGGCAGTATGCAAATGATTATTGGATCAAGTTATGTGAGTCCATTCAAATCACATGTGATAAGGGAAACATCAGAAGCATGTATGAAGGAATAAAGAAAGCCTGTGGTCCAATGATCAAAAGAAGTGCACCATTGAAAAGCCTGACTGGAGAAATCATAACTGATAAGAAACAGCAGATGGACAGATGGGTAGATCACTATTTGGAGCTTTACTCAAGTGAGACCAAACTAGCGGATGATGCCCTCAACGCCATAGAGGCTCTACCAACTCTTGACCACCTGGACACACTTCCCACCATAACAGAAGTTAAGTGTGCTATAAATGAACTTGCATCTGGCAAGGCTCCAGGCAAGGATGGGATTCCAATAGAGGTTATCAGGAGTGGGCAAGACACATTCACTCTACAGATCCACCAGCTAATAGAGCTATGCTGGCGAGAAGGACAACTCCCACAGGATTTCAAAGATTCAAGCATCATAACACTGTACAAGAACAAGGGCGATCGGAGAGACTGCAACAATTATAGGGGTATCTCACTTCTGTGTATTGTTGGAAAAGTATTTGCCAGAATTGTTCTGCGCAGACTTCAAGTCCTAGGAAATCAAGTCGACCCCGAATCACAGTGTGGCTTTCGACAGAACCGGTCTACCATTGATATGATATTCTCATTGCGACAAATGCAAGAATGGATGGATGGATGGATGGATGGATGG
Source organism: Cepaea hortensis (assembly GCA_963921405.1). Classification (NCBI taxonomy): domain Eukaryota; kingdom Metazoa; phylum Mollusca; class Gastropoda; order Stylommatophora; family Helicidae; genus Cepaea; species Cepaea hortensis. The sequence goes on along the minus strand of OY992881.1, from coordinate 92,760,372 downwards.
ATGGATGGATGGATGGATGGATGGATGGGTGGATGGGTGGGTGGATGGATGGATGGATGGATGGATGGATGGATGGATGGATGGATGGGTGGATGGGTGGATGGATGGATGGATGGATGGATGGATGGGTGGGTGGATGGGTGGATGGATGGATGGATGGATGGATGGATGGGTGGATGGATGGATGGATGGATGGATGGATGGGTGGATGGATGGATGGATGGATGGATGGATGGATACGTCAAACTTCAAACACCAGATTTCAGAAAGAAGCAAACCACCTGTAGTGTTGAGAGAAACAAAACCAAATTATTTCTAGATTTAGATTTTGAACCTTACATTCTCTGACCCCGGAAACCCAGACATTTGTAAGCAATAAATCTCAATTCAAGCGCTAAAAGTAGTAGGCTGAGTTTGGGATATACAGTTTCCAGGTGTACATTCGGATCCGAACTTTTCCATCAAAATTAATGTCACCCACACAATGTTACATTGTCTGGTGCGTCTTTTAATCTTGATTTCTTTCTCGGCGACTATGAGTGCCAGTCAACTCATGTGAATTGATTTCTCATGACATTTCATTATTTCAGTGTGTTTGTCGTCTTATATAGTCCATGGCGGAGGTCAGTATGACCGAATGGATAAGAACTAGCTTCCCTTAACATCCGGTGTGCTGATGCCGAGGTAAAGGGTTCAATGTCTAAACCGGACATTTGGAATATAATGTTGACTTCTCGTCCTTGACTTGGGGACGTAAATTAAAAATACCTTTGAAGCCGGAGTGGGTTCGCTTGAAGGCAAGAGACACTAGTAATA
>OY992881.1:92712056-92754556 GCA_963921405.1 Cepaea hortensis | reverse complement strand
GGGGGGGTAAGATTATTTTAATATCGCGTTAATACAAGAATCGATTACTTGATATTATTTTTCCTTTCATACTTTATGGTTCTGTACGTCTCATTCTTCTGAAATTCATTTTATAACGTAAGTAGACCTACAAATCATGTTTTATGTAGACGTGTTTTAGTATGTGCTATTAAATTTAGCTTCCATTATTACGTATACTGTGTCGGGGAAGGGGGAGGGGAATCGCTAGAGTTGAATTACGAGGGGGAGGGGAGGGAAGTGACGTTTTGAAAATATGGTGAAGGGTGGCACGGGCCAAAAAAGGTTGAGAACCACTGTGTTAGGTTTTTCTTTGTCAAGAAACTCCATCAAACTGTTCTTTCGCTCCCTCTGGGAGAGTTGATGCGTTAGTGTGTGTGTGAGCGCGCGCATGCGTGTGAGTGTGTGTATATGAAAGAATACAGAGAGAGAGAGTGAGAGAGAGAGAGAGAGAGAGAGAGAGAGAGAGCTGAGCAGATGCATGTCATGTAACACGCATGTTATGTAACACGCGAATCCATATGTTTGTGTATTCTCATCTGTCATATTATCAATTAAATACCATTTGATTTTATCATGCATAATATAAACTCATGTTCATTATTGTAGTTTGAGTGAGAGAGTCAGTGAGTGTGAATGAGAGACAGAATGAGTGAGCGTGAGAGCGAATGAGTGAGCGGGAGAGTGAATGAGTGAGCGTGAGAGTGAATGAGTGAGCGTGAGAGTGAATGAGAGAGAGAGTGTGTGTGTGTGTGTGTGTATGTGTGTGTGTGTGTGTGTGTGTGTGTGTGTGTGGAGCATCCATATTTTTACGTCACATACTTTTTATGTACACATTTTTCTCCACGTTTAACATTTTTATGAGACTGCTCATGACAATTGTCAGTGTATGTGTGTGAGTAAAGTGTGGGAGTTTGTTCATACTAGTTTCAATGCTAACGTGAGACATTTTGTATGTGTCTAGATGTGAGGAGGTGTGAGTGTGTGTGGAGGATGTGTGTGAGTGTGGGGATATGTGTGGGCGGTGGATGTGTGGGTGGGGGTATGCATTTGGATGGGTTGGGGTGTGTGAGTTTTTGTGGGTAGTGATATTTGTGGGTGTTGGTGGGATGTGTGGATGGATGTGTGTGGGGGGGGGGGTTAAAGTAGGGGTGTGGGAATGGGTGTGGGGAATGTGTGTATGGGTGGAGGATATGTGTGTGGGACGGATGCGGGGGATGTGTGTTTATGTGGGTGGAGATGTGTGGATGGTTTGAGGAAGTATGTGTGGGGGGCGGGTTGTGTGGGTAGGGGATTGTGTTGGGTGGATTGGGGATGCAAGGGCGGGTGGGGAGAAGTGTATGGTGTGTGGGTTTGAAATATGTGTGCGGTGTGTTGGTGGGGGATGTGTGCATAATGTGTGGGTGGAGGGTATGTTTGTGGTGGTATGGGTGAGGATATGTGTGTGGGTGGAGGATAGTGTGTGGTGTGGGGGATGTGTATGATGTGTGCGGGGAATGTGTGTATGGATGGGGTATATGTGTGGGTGAGTAGGGGATATGTAGTGGTTGGAGGAAGTATGTGGGGGTGTGTGGGTGGGAGATGTGTGTGTTGATGGGGAATGTGTGGGTGGGGGTGTGTGAGTGGCTTAGGGATGTATAGGTGGGTGAGGGAGTTGTATGTGTCGGGGTGGGATGTGTGAGTGGGTGGAGGATGTGTGTGGGTACGGGTATTGTGATCGAGAGATGTTTGGTTGGGGGTGGGTGGGTGGGGTGTGTGGGTGCGTAGTGGAGGATGTATGCGTGAGTGAGTGTGTGTTGATGGACGGGTAGGGAATGCGTGTGTGGGTGGGGAGATGTGTGTGGTGTGTTGGTTGGGGATATTGTGTGGGTGAGGTATGTGTGTGTGGGTGGGGGATTTTTGTGGTGTGTGAGTGGGGGTATGTGGGGTGGATGGGTAAGGGTATCTGTGTGGGTGTGGGTGGGAATATTGTGTGGTATCTGTGTGGGAGATATGTGTGTGGTGTGTAAGTGGGGATGTGTTGGTGAGGGATATGTGTGTGTGTTGTGCGTGGGTTGGGAATATTGCGTGGTATGGGGTGTATGTGATGTGCGGGTGGGGGATTGTGTGGTGGGGCATTGGGTTAAGGCATGTGTGGGTGGAAGTTGTATGTGTGGGTGGTGGGGTGTGTGTGAGTGGATTGGGGAGGTATGGGTGGTTAGGGAGATGTGTGTGGGGGGAGGGTAGGGACATGTCAGTTGGTGGGGATGTGTGTGTATGGTTTGGGGATATGTGAGTGGATGTGCGATGTGTGGGTTGGTGGGGGATTGCGTGCGTGGGTGGGGAATATGGAGTCGATGGAGATGTGGCTGGCGGATGGGTCGTTTGAGGTGTGGGTGGGGAGAGGATGTGTGGGTTAGGAGGTGTATGTGGATGGGCGTGGGATGTGTGGGTTGGTGGGGGAATGTTTGTGGGTGGCGAGTGTGTCTTGGTTGGGGGATCAGGCGAGGGCAGTGTGTGTGGGTGGGGGATGTGCTCGAGGGGGATGGGTCAGTTGGTGGGGTATGTATGTGTCCCTTGGTGTGCGTGTGTGTGGGTAGGTGGGGGTGTGTATGTGGGTGGGGTAATGTATGGATAGGTGGGAGATGGGCCTCATAACATGGTAATTAGCCTTGTTTATGTTTTACAACATTCATTTCACAATGTTCATTTTTCTTCCTACGTAAATGTATAATGCTCTTGATGAACGAAAGACGAGTGATTGGAAGCGCCGAAAGTAAGACGGGCCTGCGCGCCCGATTTGTGACCCTAATAAAGTTGATTTGATTTGATTCTCTCTCTCTCTCTCTCTCTCTCTCTCTCTCTCTCTCTCTCCTCTCTCTCTCCCTCTCTCTCTCTCTCTCTCTCTCTCTCTCTCTCTTTCCCTCTTTCTCTTGCACTGTCTCTATCTATTTCTCTCTCTTTCTCAGTCTCCCTCACACGCACGCACACACACACACACACACACACACACACACACACACACACACACACACACACACACACACACACACACACACACACTAACATATATAGATATATAGGTTTTCCTTTACATGATCTGGGAACGGGGTCAGGTTAATGGTATAATTGAATCGAGTAATCTCGTTATTTTTACTTGCCAGACAACTTCAGGAATATCTTGGAAACTACATGGTCGTCTATTTAGACCAGTGTTTCCCAACGTGGGGCCCACGCCCCACAGGGGGGCAATTTGACTGTTAAGGGGGGGGGGGGGGCAATTCGAAAATGGAAGAAATCGGCTGGATATAACAAAACGGGGAGACTTGAGACTGAAGTTAACTAAATTGGAACCTGACATAAGATCTCTTTGCAGCAAGCATCAAGTGCAAGGATCTCACTAAATTTAAATAATAAATAATTACTAATAATTAAAATAATATAGAAAAATCTTTCATTAAAATTATTTTGTACTTGAATTTCAGTTCTCCATTATATGTTTTGAAAATTTACTTACTGTGTTTGCTCAATAATTACCTAGTGATTTCTTCCTAAAACCTATCATTCAAGTTTCTTTAGTGAACATTTCAATTTTTGAATATTAAAAATAATATATATGTTGAGGGGGGGGGGCATGGGGCGAGGGAGGGGGGCAATATGAATTTTAGAAAGGCTTAAGTGGGGCATGGTACAAAAAAGGTTGGGAAACACTGATTTAGACTTTAAATGGACCACTGTGATGACACGTTAACCAATATGTCACTAGAGTTCCAAAGGTAGCATACAAACTGTGGATCCTTAGTTCACCAGTGCATTTTTCTCGGAGACTCCTGGGAGTCGTCGCTGGAGCTACAGTGTTCTTGCTTTGTTTTGTGCTTTCAGCGGGCCGCCCTGCCGAAACCTTGATAGTTAAACACAGCCATGCTACGTGCTTTGTTTTGTGAAGTCAGTATAGCAATACCGCTCAAAAGAAAGGGTTCCTCTTACACATCATGTGGTGTACAGTGCAAATATCTGAAGGTGATCTCGGGTGTAGCGAATTTCTGTTGTAAAGAACAATATTGTATTGTGTATTATAAATGCATTACAATATGCTTGAACTATTATCATAGGAGATTCTGATAAAAAGAACTATTTCTTGGGTCCCAGGTGAGTTCGCCTTATCAGGTTTGCACTGTATTGGGTACAAGGTGCTGTCTGCACTTTATTGGGTACATGTTGCTAACGCCATATTGTATACACCATTTGGTATTGGATTGGTGATGTGATCAAAATAACGCCGATCCTCTTTAATTCCCATGTCATTTCCTGGTACGCGTTTTAGGCTGGGAGCATAGGTCAGTTAAAACAAGTTCGTCTCAATGGGGATTCACGCAAATGACCTCCTGCCGTCAGGCATGTGCGATGATGACTGTAAACCTCGGCTCCTATATAGAGATAGTAAAATGAATGAACATGAAAAGATAAAACATAGTGGCAATGTACTTCTTGACAGCAATGTCACAACAGACGAAGAGTAGATATGGAAACATACACAAGCAACAGTGGAAAGTCAGCCTGACACCTCCAGGGCATAGTGCTGCAGGGCATACAGCCCCGTGAGTGTAATGGTAAACAATGAAGTTTCAACCACAGGCAAACCAAAATACACAACAGAATTAGTGTCTGAAAACAGAGTGTCATGACAAAGAGAAAAGTGACCACAAGCGCACAACTTCACTGACTGACAGGTTCATGCGTTGTTCGTATTTCTACCTAAGTGAACATTCTGTACAATGCTGTTGTGAAGAAACCGTAGGCAGTGGATAATACGTATTTGATCAGAATCTGAAGAATGTTCTGGACAGAGAAGAAAACAAACATGATGCATTGAATTGACATCATCGTGTGTTACCAGATTGTCGATCAAATCCACAAGGGAAGGATGCATGAAATGTATGCGGCAATCGAACCAGTGGAGTGGAAAATACACGAGAAAAGGAATACAGGAAGACAGAACAATGTAATTTTAGGACCTTTTTTACAAGGGACCGGTGTTGTGGCAAAGTGGTTACGGACGCAATTCACAATCCCGCATACCGCATTCGAAACACAGCCGCGACAGATTTAGATGCAGACCGCCTTGCGTTGGTTGTCATAAAATGACACACGAGCCGGTCGTTCAGAAAGCAATGGCAAACTACTGAACGTAAACTTGCTAAGAAATCACAAAAAGTCAACAACTCCAGGGTTGACTGTAAAGCAGGGGGGTGGGCAAACTACGGCCCGCGGGCCGCATGCGGCCCGCCAAGTGATTTTATGCGGCCCGTGAGGGCATTTAGAAATAAAAATTTTAAATTCGTTTTTAAGATATTTTGTTGAATTTTACAGAATGTCATGTACCGTTAAGATTTAAGAAAATTGTCAATAACAAACGTAAGATTGAAGATGAATGCCGTGTTTTTAATGATGAAAGGACAACTAAGTGCTGTTTTATAAAAGTTGGTAGCAAATCAGTTTGCTTGTTGTGTCGTGAGTCAGTGGCTGTCTTCAAGGGGTACAATTTAAAAAGACATTATCAAACAAAACATTCCTATTTCGGATACAATTTAACGACCGAATATAAGGAAAGGAAATGCCTTGAGTTGGTGAAAAAATTTGGAGAAACAGCAAACTGTTTTCACTAAACAGTCTTCAATTCAAGATGCTGCAACTGAAGCTAGTCTTGTGCTGTCACCCAGAATTGTAAAACAGAACAAGCCATTTTCTGATGGCGAGTTCATCAAGGAATGTTTGCTAGATGCAGCAAACATTATGTGTCCAGAACAAAAACACAGATTTGACAACATAACTTTATCAAGGAGAACTGTGGTCAGACGTGTTGACAAGATCAGTGACAATTTGATGCATAAACTTCAATATGCAAGTAAACAATTTTTGTGGTACTCTGTTGCATTGGATAAGAGTACCGATGTATATGATTTTGTTTTTAAAATTCGCATATCCGTTAAAGGACATCGCTGTCAACAGCAGCATCTTTCAGCTGTCTGATGATTTCTTAGCAAGATTACGCTCAGTAGATTGCCATTGCTTTCTGAGCGGCCGGCTCAGTTATCCCGCAAGTCACCAGCGGGGGTCGAACCACTCTCAACTCTCGCCCGCTACGAGACTCTGCGTGATAAACGGGATTACGGAGACTGTGTTCTAACCCCTCGGTCAGAGAGACCGACTGATGTACATGGTACTGCCCAATTATTGATATTTATACGTGGAATAAACACTTCTTTCAAACTCACTGAAAAGTTACTGAGTGTTCAGTCACTCAAAGACACAACCAGAGGCCATGATATATTCAATGCTGTTACTAACTGTATTGAAAGAACTGGGTTGGTTTGGAACAAGATGTCAAGTGTTACAACTGACGGAGCTCGTGCTTTGACTGGAAAAAATGTAGGTCTGGTAAAGTTGATAAGTGATAAGATTAAAGCAGAATATCCAGATCATACATTATTACCACTTCACTGTGTGATTCATTAAGAAAGTCTATGTAAACTGTTTTGGATATCCAGCATGATATTGACCCAGTTGTCAGTGTCATCAACCTCATCAGATCAAGAGGACTTAATCACAGACAGTTCAAGTCATTACTTGACGATTTGGAAACTGAACAGTCCGATGTCCTGAACCACACCAATGTTCGATGGCTGAGTCTCGGCAAGGTGTTGAGGCGAGTGTGGGAACTCAGAGAAGAAATAGTGATGTTCCTAGAGATGAAGGGCACTGCATGTGACTTTAATACTAACATTGTCAATAAAGAGTGACAGTTAGACTTTATGTTTGCCATTGAAATTATGGAAAAGTTAAATGAACTGAATGTCAAACTTCAGGGCAATGGTGTGTTTGCACATGAATTGTATGTATATATAAAATCATTTCAGGCAAAACCCTCACTGTTCTCCAGACAAGCAAGTGAAAAAAGATTTTGTCACTTCCCTTCGCTGAAACAAGAAACCATTTCTGGTGAAATGACTGAAAAATACAAAGCCCAATTAGATGCATTGATTGAAGAATTTGGATGGAGAATTCAAGATTTCAAGAAATTAGAGCCATAGTTCAATATTCTCAGTTCACCTTTTAGTGCAGAAGCTGATACAGCCACAGAGGATATACAGTTGGAGCTGCTTGACTTAAAGCAGATCATGACCTGAAAGAGAAATTCAAGACAGATGGTTTGCTTATTTCTATGGATCTTTATCACAAGAATCATTTCCCAACTTGAAAAACTTTGCAGCTAATCTTTTATCATTATTTGGATCAACATACATTTGCGAACAAGCATTCTCTTGCTTGAAGATCAACAAATCTAAGAATAGTTCTTTATTGTCGGACTGTAACTTGCATGTTGTCATGCGAATTTCAACAAGTAAACTTGCTTCAGATTTCAAGAATATTGTCAAAAATTGCAAGCAGTTACATACATCTCATAGAAATCAACAACTGTAGTGACAATGTAGTCGCTGTGTGTCTAAATTAAAGTCATTGATAGATAATAAAGAACATTTGTTACAATAACAAGTCGTAAAATTGTGTTAACAAATTAGTAAAAGTTGTTGTCCATATTGTCAAATATAATATATAAGTGTGTAAGTAAACTAAAATTACAATAATTAGTTATTTATACAGCTTAATAACCTATAAATAATTAATTATTATTTATTATGATAGGTTGCTGCAAACAAAATGGATATATATATATATATATATATATATATATATATATATATATATATATATATATATATATATATATATATATATATATATATATATATTCGGCCCGCCAGTAGCTTTACATTTGTCAATGCGGCCTGCCGCACGAAAAGTTTGCCCACCCCTGCTGTAAAGGATATGCAAATAAATAACCTGCACAAGGGAAGTAGATGTTTTGGATGTATGGGATATATGGTGCTAAGGCGATATTTGCATATTCCGCCTTTACATAGCGTGACGTTTGCTGGCACCCATTGAAGGATGGGTCCGTCTGGAAGCCCAGGTCTTTCTTTTCATTAACTGATTAAGTGTCATGGGATGATTAATCGCCTTAAGTGACTTCCCATGTTTGCAATGGGCTTATATGTTGCCGAATGTTGTCAATGCCTAATAGTACAACATGCCTCCTACCATATTAACAACTTGTTAATCATAACTGTGACACGCCATTTCGGGAAGGTTAACCCGGTCAACAAATGCCCAAATAAGTCGCATGTGTCGGCCAAAAGGTGCAAATATCGCAGCTCTGCAGTAAACAGGCACAACGCAATTACATCTATAACAATATTATAGACGAACGAAGAAGAAGATGAATTTTCCGCCATCCATAATTGTTTGGTTCAAAACTAGTTTTTGTGTGGCACAGAATCTGTAAACGCCTCAATATTCTTAGTTTCGGGGCTCATTGTCGTAATCGTTAATATCATGAGCGTGAACCGATGAAGCTTCCATGCCTGCACTCGTGATTCGCTACGGGAGGGAAAAAATGGCCACCTATTCCCCCGTGCTCTCAGGCCTAAAAGAGGTGCTGGTCCTAACATATCATAAACCCACACATGGTTCAGGGCAGGCTTTATTTATTTATCTGTATTCATGATTTAAAGTCCTGGTCTACTAAGCCCGTGTCCTTGGTACTCTTCTTTATGGCAGTTAAGTCTGGTCAACTTACTCACATCAAGAGACACGTTTAAACAGCTTTCATATGCGGTGTCTGCGAAGAAAACTTGGCATTAAGTCACAGATACTGAAGCATTGGAAAGAGCTGACTGTGTGACGGTTTGTTCATTGCTCAGTCTTCGTAGACTTAAATGGATAGGACACATTAGGAGGAGAGATGACTGTATAATACCCAAGGACATTTTGTTTTTCTTTGGTGAATTACAGATGAGTAAAATATCTCGGGTCGGCCTCAGTTACGATACAAAGATGTGTGTAAGCGGGACATGATTGATACAGGCATTGACATTGCACCTTGGGAGCAAGTCGTCGCTGAACGTGTTGCATGGAGGGCAAAGATCAGAAATGGAATAAAGACAAAGGAGAAAATGATTGCAGATAGGTCACACACTGAGCGCGAGAGACGTAAGATGATGCGTGATGGTGGCAATGACCATGTGTACACATGCATCCATTGTGGACGAACATTTACAGCGCGAATTGGACTGATCAGTCACATTCGCTACCGCCATGGGTTGTATAGTTATTATGCTTGTTTTGAAGTACAATGTAACAAACTATCGTCTCTCAAGACGTCAAGGTGTGTGTACGTGTGTGCATGCGTGTGTGCGTGGGCGTGTATGTGTGTGTGTGTGTGTGTGTGTGTGTGTGTGCGCGTGTGTATACGCGTGTGCGCGTGTGTGTGTTTGTCTCATGCCATCGGTTAGAGGAACTCAATAGTTGACTTCTCGTTCAGAAAGCAATGGCAAACTACTGAAAGTAAATTTGCCCAGAAAATCAAGCTAGAGTTGCTCACGACGTCCCGTAAAGGACGCGCATCTAAGGAGATGTAAACAATATTAAATAACACATACAGGACGTTTGGCGAATAGCCTTCATCAGAAAATAAATACATACACAAAACACAACATATAGTCACGGAGAAGACCCTTCAGTAACAACATTAAGGCAGACGAACGGGATGAGAAGAATAAAAAGATAAATATATGACAACAATGAAGAGAAAATAAAACATTAAAATCTTGCTACTTATCTCAGAATCCCAGGCTGTAATACAACAAAGGAGACAACGTTAAAACGTTAAAATCACGTATTTGTAGCACTAAAGCTAAATAACAAGCACATATTTGTAATATGAGAAACCGACCAGCAGAAATAATAAACAGAATACACGTGAAATTAACAAAGAACAACAGAAACAAAGCTTGCCAGTGGAACTAAGGTGTCGGCAGGACTCCTGTAAATGATGTATAGACCTGATCGAACTGGCCTCCAGTCAGCCGGAAATGGAGAGAAGTAAAGATATCCGGGTGACAATTACCACTGGCGAGAGACAACGATGAGCAGACGAGGGTGGCCACGGTTTTCGGACATTGTAGCCGGTCGGCAATCATACCGGCCGGCGAACGAGCGGGAAACCGGGTGTGACAATGCACTGGAGCAGTTGATGGATGGATATGTCCCCAGCCAAGCCAGCAGATCTATCTTCTCATTTACGGCGCTGACAGTTGTGGAAATAACGTTACATTATTGAAGCCTTCCTCTCTGGGTTTGATTGCTATCCTGACTTTAGTACAGGTACCTGAAAACATTGCAGCCAAAACATGTGCGCTTTGATAGAGTCCTCGAGTGTGTAACGGGAGAAATAAACGTGGTAAATGACCTCGTGTATACGACATCTTGGCTTATTGTGGAGCATGATAGTAAAGTAGTTGTTGTGTTTGTGTACGGATAGCATCTTGAGCTGACAACGGCACCAGCGCTGCGGGACAAGGTTCCATTCCTGGGCTCGACGCTAGCTACAGGGTTGAAGGACTACTCACCCATTCCTCCATGCAAGCAGACCTGTAAATTGCGATGGTCCAAGAACACCCTATACCTATAACAGATTCCTACTTAGGGACACGGCTGGTGGTAGTAAATTAGTGACGAATCCTTTATATGCCATAAGTCGCGGCGGGCATGTGGTGCTAGATACATATTTTAATTTTAGACCAGACGGCACTAGGTGCGTGATGTGGTCAGAAACTCCTCAGCCGCCTTTACTTCCCAAGAAATATCATGATACCCATTTACGCCGAGGTCGACATAGGAGCCCTGACCAATTTGAAACACCTGAAGGGGAGTCGTCAAAGAAGAAAACTAGCAATCAAAAAGCAACAAAAATCAACGAAAGTGTCCTTATAAGGACTGCAACGAAATCAAAACAGACAAGCCAGAAGCTAACAATGACCAAAGAAACCGCCAGAGGAGACGGACACAATGGAAAACCCGACGGCCAATTCCCCAAATGACGTCACAGGCACAAACACTTCAAGATCGAAAAGCCAGCTAACACTGGCGCAGAGAAAAAGACAAACTTATGTCGCACCATGTACCAACGCAAATATAACCAACGCAACAAAGGCTGGTTGAACGGGTGAAAAGTTTTTGTTTTTTCTTGTATATTTCGGAATCGGCATATCGGAATCGGTATGGTGGTAGACCATTGGGGGACGATGCATCAATAACATTAGATATGCAGATGATACAGTCTTGATTGCAGACAATGAACAGGACCTGCAAAATTTAGCAGATGCGGTTGTTACACATAGTGAACAACAAGGGTTAGAATTAAATTGTAAAAAGACACAGATTATGGTCGTCACTAAGAAGAACGAAATACCACAGTGTAATATACAAGTAAATGGGAATACTCTTCAACAAGTGAATAGGTACAATTACCTCGGAACAGTAATAACATCTGATGGGAGATGCCTTGAAGAGATTAGAACAAGAATCGCCATGGCAAAAGTAGCCTTTAGCAAGATGAAAAACATACTGACCAATAAAAAGATGTCAATTGAAACGAGAAAAAGAGTGTTGAGATGCTACATAGAACCTGTACTTTTATATGGATGTGAAGCTTGGACAATGAGCAGCCAGGCTGAAAAATATCTGATGGCTGTAGAAATGTGGTTTCTGAGGAAAATGCAAAGAATACCATGGACAGCCAGAAAGACCAATGAACAAGTCCTTCAAGAAACAAATGAAGATCGTAAACTGATCAGAGACATTAGACGTAGACAGTCACAATTTTTTGGGCATGTTATGAGAAGACATGATTTGGAGAACTTGGTGACAACTGGTAAGATCGAGGGGAACAGACCAAGGGGAAGACCTAGAAACAAGTATCTGGATGGCTTGGCCTTGTGGCATGGTCGAGACAAAAACACGGAACTGATCCACGACTCTGTTGATCGAGTGAGATGGCAGAACATGACCGCCCACGCTTACCGGCATGGCACATGATGGATGGATGGTGGTAGACTCATATTATCTTGATCACACTGCACTCGATGAATGTTATAATAAGTATACGCGTCGACCGCCTTATCTCTCGTGCCGTTCTCTGGTACATATTGTCTGAGCGGTGTAGTGTGTGCACTATTTTATAATGCCAGTTGTCCGGGGTCAGTCTCCATCAGTGGCAGAGTTTGTTATTCCGATCTGTCAGCTCTGGTATCGAACCGCCCTCATATAAAGGAGTCCCACTTGGGTATGAAGTAGACTTCTCATGTTCTAGGCTACAGCACATCGGATGGGTGGCTAGTTCCATTCCCAGTCTTTCTTCCCCACTCTACGTGAATACAGAGCAGCTGCAATTCAGTTCACCAACCAAGGATAGACTCTCTTCTCCATAAGACGTACGTCAAAATATAATATCTGACTCTGCTGTACGCGTCCTCGAGATCGAAAGCTCACCACCGTTTTCTGTCTGTTTTGGAACCCTTCATAAACATCATAGGTAAAGGTGGCTGCATTTGACCAAGTATCTTTGCCTGGCCGGTAATTTCCAAAACCTTTCGGGAAGAGCTTTTCCCTTTCTAAATATTCCTGAAGTTGTACAGCAATTTCCCAGACAATTTCCAGACAGTTTTAAGCGCTGTCTGGTTCCCATTGTTATGAGGATGGGTTGACATCGGAGAGCTGCTGGTCGAAGAAAATAATTCTGCATTTGCTGGGTAATAAACCCCGACCACTGTTTTGGCAGACGAGCACACAAACCACTGTACCAATGCGGGAACCGGATCGTATCGAAAATTGTTTGGGGATTGTCTGGGATGGGAGGGAACTGACTACTTCAACTCATTATTTCATGGGTTGGAATGTGTGCCCGTCTGTCACTTCATACCCAAAGGAACAGAAGATAAATAGCACACACAAAAATGGATAACTTGCCTCCGGCCCGAAGGTTACGGTTTTCGATTTCACATTGAGGCGAATTCTTCAAATGAACCTGGCTTCCAAGGACGAGCCTGGCTATCATGGACACCAGAAAATGACTTGGGAAGTAAAGCGGCCGGCTTGATATTGACCACATCACCCTTGAGTGTCGACTGGTATCCAAGGGCGTGTGGAAAAGGGTACTTGTATGCGATAAGAAAGCAATGGAAAATTACTGAAAGTAAGACATGCCAAGGTATCAACATCAGCAAAACATTCTGGTGTTGACTGCAAACGTCCTGTAAAGGATATGAAACTAACTATCTAACTAACCTGTATTTAGGAGAATGAAAAACGTTTACCATTTTCAAATGGCTCGGTGCCATAGTGTGCCACACCAGAAAGTGTTGAGGGAAGATTACAAGATAAAATAATATGTTTATTTTGTAGATCTGTGATGTGATCATGGCTAGTAAGGGAAAACCCCACTATGAGTTGTGCAAATTATATGTTCTTTTCACCCACGTACTTACATTTACAGTAGAGGGATATACATATTATGACATAACCTAACATACATATTTGTTTGTTTTGTTCTCTTGTTTTGAACACGAGCCTAGTCCATAGACGTACAACTTCTAGTGCACTGGGCTGATTTTTCCGTGTGGATTAGTTTCCATATTTCCAGTATACCCTCGCCATATGGCTTCAGAGGTTTTTGTAATTTACTCAAGTCAATGACGAGAACTCAACATTTTAATCCCAGGGACCGATGCAGGGGTTAAACCCTCTACCTCGGCATCAGCACATCGGATGTGTAAGAGCGAGCGCTAGGATCCACCAGGCCGTGCTAAAGTCCACATAACAGATTTTAGCTAACCTCACAGAGATTTTACATAGAGTAATGCAAATGCAACGAAGGAATAACAAATCATAGGTATGACAATATAAATCGATCACAATTTGCTATATCAATCCTAATTCTAGAGCACAATACACAGACATTCTAGATAAACCTCTACGTTGAGCAGACTCAATGAAGATCGTAATCGAGAAACAGGAATAAGGTTTAACGTAACGCAGACAATTAAACACAAATGCAAGGGCGTCGCTACGTTTCTTCTTTGTTTGCTCGGCGGAATCCTATTACAAACCATTTCCTTTCACTACCAAAGTTGTGTGCTTATTCCGGTATATTTCTATACTAGACATTCAGGCGTCTTAATTTAATTTATTCATTGTTAAGAACTTAACATCATGTCTATACATATATGAAGCCGCTCTCATTTGACTGATGTGTTAATTGTTATCCATTTGTAACGTTTTTAAGATATCTTTAGATGTTTCACCTTTGATATGGTGTTGATGTCACGGCATTCGACACGTCATTTCTATGTCACAAACGTTAGTTACATGGCCTTTTACAGTAAGCAATAGTCAACCGCAGCATTTATTCGCTGTTTGTAATTAACATGAACATTTTATGATTAGTAGTTTGTCATTGCTTTCTGAAGGACATACCATCGAAATTAACGAAAAGCGGCCTGTTCCCATAGCGCACGTGGCTCACTTCAAACCCACGGCTCGGCATGTTAGCATACACACCTGCATACAGACCTGCCATACAGACCTGCCATACACACATGAATACAAACCTGCCATACACACCTGTCATACACACCTGTCATACACACCTGTCATACACACATGAATACAGACCTGCCATACACCTGTCATACACACCTGTCATACACACCTGTCATACACACCTGTCATACACACTTGCCATACACACCTGTCATACATACCTGTCATACACACATGAATACAGACCTGGCATACACACCTGCCATACACACAAGAATACAAACCTGCCATACACACCTGTCATACACACCTGTCATACACACATGAATACAGACCTGCCATACATCTTGTCATACACACCTGTCATACACACCTGTCATAAACACCTGTCATACACACCTGTCATACACACCTGTCAAAATACATGAATACAGACCAGCCATACAGACCTGTCATATACACCTGTCATACACACATGAATACAGACCTGCCATACACCTTGTCATACACACCTGTCATACACACCTGTCATACACACCTGTCATACACACATGAATACAGACCTGCCATACACCTTGTCATACACACCTGTCATACACACCTGTCATACACACATGAATACAGACCTGCCATACACCTTGTCATGCACACCTGTCATACACACCTGTCATACACACCTGTCATACACACATGAATACAAACCTGCCATACACACTGTCATACACACCTGTCATACACACTTGTCATACACACCTGTCATACACACTTGTCATACACACCTGTCATACACACCTGTCAAACACACATGAATACAGACCTGCCACACACACCTGCCATACACACATGAATACAAACCTGCTATACACACCTGTCATACAAACATGAATACAGACCTGCCATACACCTGTCATACGCACCTGTCATACACACCTGTCATACACACCTGTCATACACACCTGTCATACACACCTGTCATACACACCTGTCAAACACACGTGAATACAGACCTGCCATACACACCTGCCATACATCTTGTCATACACACCTGTCATACACACCTGTCATACATACATGAATACAGACCTGCCATACACTTGTCATACACACCTGTCATAAACACCTGTCATACACACCTGTCATACACACCTGTCATACACACCTGTCATACACACCTGTCAAACACACATGAATACAGACCTGCCATACACACCTGCCATACACACCAGCCATACACACCTGCCATACACACCTACCATGTATACCTGCCATACACACTTGCCATACACACCTGCCATACACACCTGCCATGTATACCTGCCATAAACACCTGCTATAAACACCTGCCATACACACCTGCCATACACACCTGCCATGCACACCTGCCATACACACCTGCCATACACACCTGCCATAGACACCTGCCATACACACCTGTCATACACACCTGTCATACACACCTGTCAAACACACATGAATACAGACCTGCCATACACACCTGCCATACACACCTGCCATACACATCTGCCATGTATACCTGCCATACACACTTGCCATACACACCTGCCATACACACCTGCCATGTATACCTGCCATACACACCTGCCATACACACCTGCCATGCACACCTGCAAACAAAACCAAAAAATAAAACACGTTATAATACTACGAAAACACATGTCCTTGTGCAGACTCATCATCTCTGAAATACACTGTTCCCCATTGTGTGTGTGTGTGTGTGTGTGTGTGTGTTTTTGTGTGTGTGTGTGTGTGTGTGGGTGTGTATGTGTGTGTGTGTGTTCTCTGGGTTCATGTATGTGGGTGTGGGTGTATGGGTGTGTAAGATCCCCTAAGCCAGGGGACTCTCACCATCAAATTATGCTTTCCTTTTCGATGTTCACTATAATTTCTGTGACTGCTAATGTGTCAACATGACTCCTGTAAACTATGTAATGAGATATACAGTTTGCTAGTTACGTGCATGTCACTTTCTAGGACGTCTCAGTCAATCTCAGCATTGTTTAACTGTTTGTGATATCTAGGCAATTGCCGTTGCTTTCTGAACGACAGGTACTCGTTCCATTGTATGAAAACCAACGTAAGACTATCTGCTTCCAAATCGCCCGCAACAGTGTTTAGAACGCGGTATGTTGTATTGTTAACTGCATTCGTAACCCTTCATCACAGTGCTGTCTACTAGAGATCTACAAAGAATGTTGGCTGCCATTGGAGATTAGAGAATTCATTTTTAAAGTAGAGTTTAATTGAAAAGAGTGTCGACACGTGACTTTGTACGTTGATATAATTTCAGCATTTAAGAAAGGAATATTTTGAAAATAAATGTTATACACGAGTTCTAAGAATATGTTGGATAAAGAAAACAACAAATGCATCCATACTTCAAGAGCTGAATATTGAAGAAGGTTGGCCATTAAAGACGATAAAACAAAGAAAATTGAAATATTTAGGTCACTTGAAACGTCACGAAAGTTTCGAGAGAACAATAATGGAGGGGTATATGCCTGGGAAGAGAGGAAGAGAAAGGCCAAAGATAAGATGGGTGCAGGATCTGGCGGATGATCTCCAGATAAGTGTATAGGACGCAGGACATCTTGTTCATGATCGAGAGATTTTCCGGAAGGTTGTTACGGGAGCGAGGTTCTACAAAGGACAAGCGACTGAATGAATGAATGAACATTTATTCACGAATCACCCACTGCAGACTGACACAATTAGACTTCTACGCTGATAGGTTTATTGCGGAGGAAGTGGGAGACTCATTTAGCGCACTCGCAGTGGAATGATGATAATCCGACATGAACTGAATCCACATTACATTCCACCCTTTCGAAGTTATGCAATGACTTGTCGTTGGAGTAACATATTTAACGGACAGTTTTGTGCTTCTTTACGTTACAAAATGAGTGTCTGTGTATGTTTTGGACAGCCCCTTTCTGATATTTTGCCAGGCCTATGCGACTCTACTCATTTAGTTGCACTTTGATAATAGCCCCACACACACACACACAAAACAAAAAAAACAAACAAACAAAATATTATTATGGCTTTGTGATTCAAAACATGTATTTTGGGGGCCGAGAGTATAACAAACAGAGATAAATGTAGTTAGCAACGCATATCATCAGGGTCAGTTACACGCCTACACACATAGTTCACAAATAATTGCCATCAAGAATGGAAGTGCCTGCATCTTATCTGAAATCCTGACAGCGTTTGTGAGGCAATGCTGTCCCTACTGGTACATTCTGTTACAACTATACAGCTGAGATTCCAGCTGTGAAGGCAACTTAGTATGTGATTTATAACATCAGCTGTAATCACCATCAGGCAGTCGATCATCGGGAACTCCGGTGGTGTAGTGGCTAGACGATCATCTGCTGGTCGGGTAGCCTTTATTTCGAATATGCATCGGGGATTTTAAATTTGATCTGGGTTTTCAGATCTACCCTGCCTAAATTGGGTACCAGAAAATATCTTGGGATTTAAAGGCGGCCGGCGGGATATTGACCACATAACTCATGGAAGAGCGATCGATCTATACACAATTGGTGTAGAGAATATACCCAGCTAGTATTAAGGCAAAAGAACACACACATCAACGGGTTGCCTAAAAACCAAAGATGGCAAAATCATAATAGAAAAAGATCAGATTTTACATGCGTGGTCAGATTATGTGAAAAACCTTTATGATGATACAAGAGAAGAACAATATGATCATCGGAATAATAATGAAAGACCATCAATTTTGAAGACAGAAGTTCAGAATGCTCTTAACCATATGAAAACTGACAAGACCCCGGGTACAGATAACATCACAGTAGAAATGATCAATGCCTTAGAAGAATATGGTATAGACCAAGTCACCACACTGCTGAACGCAATATACGATACTGGAGATTGTCACGTTGTTCTTTAGAATAACTGAGTGACATGGTCGTTGTCTAGGTTTTCAATGTTCCTTGTATGTCACTATGGAGTGTAAGTAGATCTAGCCACCTATCTCACAATGCAACTCACCCCAGTAGTACACATCCATCAGTCATTAAACAAGATTGAGTTGGCGCACATAATCCTTTAATACAGAAAGAACACGGACAAACGGAACATAATTATATATCCAGAAACAATATAATCCATAAAATGTATATATCCTCCTCACAACTTAACACGCACACATCACTGCCTTCTCAATGCCTGCTGAATCTCAAATTCACAAAACATCTATCCAGCTCCTATCCACGGCTGGACCTCACACAATACAACCCACACACTTTGGGTTCAGGCCTCCATTAACTATCCAAACCCCACTGGGTTTTAGGCCTGCATTCACAACTCGGAGAACAACACAATCCCCAATGGAGCTCTACTTCTCACTCCGCTCCTATCCTTCGACTCCCCGATCCACTCGGAGTCCAAACATCCACTGTCCAAAGCGACCCAACTCTCAGTCGGTCCCAGCTTCAACTGTCCTCCCATGTCTCCTCACTTTACCAAAATACACTGTCTCTCGCCCCATCCACCCTGGGGGTCTCCATCTACCCTCACCATTATTTCTCAGGTTTGGTTGTTTCTCTCGTAGTTAGGCTACAAAGGTCACTCACCTCAATGTCAATGACCCATGCATATGTCATTACCCCCCTCTTAAAAGAAAACATCGTTTTCAAATGTTGGGAGACTAAAACTTATTAAATATGTGACCCCGACATATTGCCTGGGTAGCCCTAAGTATGAGTCCATCTTACTTTAGCTACCAAACTAAATAATACACCAAGTAGTCATAGTAGACTACCATATTATCAACACATCAATACCACCACTTTCCATCTTGTGTACCAATGCATGAGCTAACAACATCACATAATAATCAACATGACATAGAAAAGCATTATATTTATGTACCCGCAGGCCTATTAATATCTTCAATACCACACAACCCATGTACCTTTACTAATAATGGTCCAAGAATATATGTTGAGGCGCTGCATTGCTATATCTTCCCTCAACTATCTGGAGAGTTTGTGTGTCGACCATATATCAGGTTGTTCTTTTCTTGCATCAACCCACCTCTGATTCCTGTTGATGCTGTGTCTACCCTTCATGTACCCATGCCTCATGTTTCCTATATCTTTAAAATATCTGTTTGCTAATCCTAACCCTGGGTCAGTGATGTCGTTAACACTCTTTTGAACTGCCTTAGCTTTGCTATCTACATATTGTACCGTTACACTGGAGTCTCTGTTTAGTCTGACCTCTTTATTAAATCCTGGCCAATATCCCTGGCGTCCTGCTCTATGCTGCGTACGCCTTATTCCTATGTGCCCTGCACATGCAATATTCTGAGCTGTTCTAGTATATCGGTCTCTATGTGCTAACGGTACTTCTACTTGCCCATGTGCAGTTCCGCCATCTGGAACCCGGCAAGTGAGAGTATTGTCCTTCCTTCTGAAGCACCGTACACCCTTCTTTGGTTGCCTATGTCTCACTTTACTACACCCTTGGAAACATTTGTCCAGGGTATTATGTTTTCTCTGGGATTCGTTAAAGCTATGTTTGAGATCCATTCTCACTTGCTCAGCTGTACTATCCATTTCCTCAGTCTCTATGTCTACTTCAAGTGCTTCTTTTTCTTCAGCTATACTCTCTAATTTAGGTTTTCTTTTAGTAACTACCCCGTTACTACTTACACTATGTATCTGGTCCCAATAAACTACTTATTCTTCTGTACAATCTTTAACTCCTGCTACATTTCCTATGATCAAATCCGCCACTGGTGCGTCCAGAACACACGCTGTCACTCTTCCTGTGATATATGGTGTTTTCACTGTTATCACGGCTAATGGGTAGAATTCTACTGTCCCATTAAATGTTATCGATCTATTCTTTTTCCCTGTGTAATCCGAGGGATGCACTAAACTCTTTCTAACTCCGATGGACGTACATACGGAATCCCTAATTGTTAACGCTGGCCTATCATTAACGAATCCATTGTGCATCTTCAGACTTCCTCCTTCATGCACTGCTGATCCTGCTTAAACTGTGTGACCACATATTAAGACCTGCTGACCGTCTTTCTTAAAAAGAGGTTTACATCCACTACAATTTTCATTGTTAAGCGTCTCAATTACTTGTCCTGCATTTGATTGCTCTGTTTCTCTCATCCTATATTGATGGCTGACGTGCCCCTTTTTCCCACATTTGAAACAGATAATCTCCTTCCTTACGTTACTCGTTGGCTCACTGGATGGTTGTACATCACACTGGGCTGCCTTGTGTCTCCAGCTCCCACAATTCCAGCATCCGGCATAACTATTTGGACGTCTCTGAAAATTCCCCCTATTGTATGGGTAACGTCCTGCTCTGCCAAACAGGTTGTCACGGAAACCATTATCTTGAGACTCTTGCTGCTCACATTTCTGTGCTGAATCCACACTTTTCGATCTTGCTCTAATACCTGGATTCTGGCCCTGTTTCGTATACGCTGCACCGACTATTTCCTCACTCATTTGTCTACCAATAGAACTGTTTGGGTGTGCAGTCATGTAGTTTTGCCCTAACTGAGACATTGTGTCTACGTCCTTTGGCTTACGTTCTTCAAAGAACGCTACTAAGTTTGTATTGCACTACGCTAATAATACCTTGTCTCTTAACATTAAATCCACTAATGTATTAAAATCTTTCCCCACTTCTGCAAGCTCCATCCATTTTTTAAATGTGTTCTTTACTGTATTGACAAAATCTGTGAAATCCTGATTTGTCACTGGCACTAATTGTCTAAACTTTGTTCTGTATCCATGCTCAGTTAGTTGGATACTTTGTAAGTAAGCGCTGATGCAGAATAGTATAATTGTTTCTTTCTTCCAAAGGTAAATTAAACATGGTATCTAGGGCCTTACCCGTCAGATACTCGCCTAGTCTAATAGCATACTCACCTTCAGGGATGCCTATCGCTTTCGCTGATGCTTCGAATCTCGAAAAATAAGCTTCAAGACTGTCCCGGTCCGTAAAATATGGCAGTGTTAATCTCTGTGACGACTGCAAAGGTCTTCTGTTTTCCTCAGTTTGACCCTTCAATGATAGTTCTAGTTTTCTGAGTGCAATTTCCGCTTCCATCTTAATCTTCTCTTTCTCGATTTCCACCGCATTTGTTTGTTTTAAATTTTCAAGTTCCATTTTTGTCTCTCTCTCTCTCTCTCTCTCTCTCTCTCTCTCTCTCTCTCTCTCTCTTCCTGTATACGCTTGTTTTCCATTTCAGCTAACTGTACTTCCTGTAGGTGTTTTTGTTGTTCCATTTCTAGTTTCAATTGTGTCTCTTTCTCCGCCTGTCTTTGTCCTCTCTCAGCTTGGCTTTGTTCTCTTTCAGCTTGTTTTTGTTCTTGTGCTTCTGCATACTCCTGTAACTCTTTACCCTTCAGGCCTAACCGTTCACCTGCTTCAATATATTCCATTAAAATAGGCATCTTGTACTTGTGGGGGCGTTCCTGTCTTTGCTGTGTACCTTCCC
Source organism: Cepaea hortensis (assembly GCA_963921405.1). Taxonomy (NCBI): domain Eukaryota; kingdom Metazoa; phylum Mollusca; class Gastropoda; order Stylommatophora; family Helicidae; genus Cepaea; species Cepaea hortensis. The sequence goes on along the minus strand of OY992881.1, from coordinate 92,732,541 downwards.
TAAGGACACCACCACTAATACTGTACGTAAATTCGTAGTACTAATCGTATCACTCTGTACTCGCCCAGTCACTCTACAAGCACTAGGTAGTGAGGGGAGAATATCACCTATACTCCCTCGTATATATCTCAAATAGCTGTAGAAAATTTCTGGGAATATTGTTAAACATACATATATATATATACATATACAAAGGAATGGATGATCCACACTAAGGGATGTCTATAAAACGCTAGACGTATAGGCTAATGACACGCATACAGATGATTACATAGAAATAACAACCACTAACATTGACATGCCTGTGCGAGTAATATATAAATATAAACTGACACCGACCACTAGACAGCAGAAATGACGAAAGATCACAATAATAACATATATTCGAAGAAAACAAATGTCATATGTAAATATAATGAAAAGAAAACAAAAAAAATATAACATCAAAATATACACAGATCTGACGTTAGACACAAAATGGCACGGTATATAATCCAGGACCACCACTGCGTCACTGCAGAACAAAACAAACCGACCTCTCGAGTTCCTTCCCAGAAAATATATGGTGCACCTCAGATAATAACTTTTTGCCCTGTCTCGCGACCTTAGCGAAACAACACAAAAATCTCCTACTCCTGACAAACACTGGACCACACACAAATAATTGCGTAACACCCGAAAACAAATATATAAAACAATGAGAGCAAACAAAATGTCCAAATGGTTGGCCGACCCAATGAAGTCTTCAGTTTGTTTGAAATAGTTTCCAATAATCGCCTGAAAAATGTCTGTTTGTAAATGTTCCGAAATGTCTATGCCGCTAAATCACAACAGAAAAATGTTCTTTTGATATGTTGTTACTTTCCCTGGACGTGGTGACAAAATAGTAATAATCCAAACGTCTTGTCTCAATCCAGTCCGTAACGCCATTATACCTTGGTTGCGGAGATGGTCCGTAGTTGTATCAATTATGTGATAGATTCACTTTTAAAGACAAAGTTCAACACAAAAAATGACAGCAAATGTCCAACGTTTTAACTCTATACAGTCATTTCTTTTTTTGGCACTGTATGTAACCCTGCCTGCGGTGATGACATGTAATCCTTCGCTGTAAAAATGTTTCCTCATGACAGAGTAATGATAACAATAGTAGAACAGTTCAACAAAGACGAAACATAAAGTCTGGTTTTCGTTCAAAACAACTTGTTTATCCAGTTCTCCTATGGACAATTTTAGTAATTTTCACTGTCCATGACCTTGACCACGCAGGTCAACCTCAGTCAGTACCTCAGTAACTCTTTATCACAATTAGTTTAAAAATCCTCAGTAAATATTTCCACACAACCTTCTCAGCCCCAACACTGCTGTGGTAGGGGTACTGTTACTACACCCGTCTGTTACGCCTCCCGGTGAATCAGCAAATGTCCATTCTGTGTATTCTACACATCCATGTAACTCTCCCCTTCCCGAGAGTTTTCTTTTCTCGTAAACAGCAAAACAGCGCTGACCCTCTGTCAACCTGACCTTGATTCTGCTGTTTTTATCCTTCTTGAATTCAGCGTCCCCACACACTAGACGTGAATATGTTACGGGCAAACAAAATTTCCCCAATATTCTTGGTCAATTCGCCCCACCCTTCCTTTCCGTGCTGCCGAACCTCTTGACCTGTCGACTTGCGACGATACAGTGCGATTGCCTCCCACACACACCTGTCAATATCTTTGATTTTCAATCCTGTCTTTATCACCGACAGCGATACTGTCCAATTATACTGACTCGCTCTTGTCGCAAACACCTTTTTGACCACGCGACTTTTCACCTGTGCTGTCTGCTAGCGCCGACTTTTCTGTGCCGCGTCTTCTAAACGCGCGCTGACAGTTTTTCCCGATGTGCCGTCTACTTTCGGCTGCATTTCGTGCCCCTGTCCTTACACACACACGCACGATATTCTCGCCACATTCTGGATTAACCCTGGTTTTCCGTGAACCGTCTGCTATCTTGGGTGTTCATTTCGTCTGTCTGTGTTAATTATCTGGCGCACACACCAAAGAGTTCACATTAATTTCTTGAAGCAATAATATCCAAATTGTCAAAGGTTTGTTTGTTTGATGGAACGAAGTCACCAGATAATAACTCCACTATAAGCGACAAACCCACCGATATCTCAATATATCTGCGTCGTCCTTGACCGAATGTAACTGTCAGAAAATCTTTACTAAGCGACGAGCTCCTAAATATCTCAGATTGGCAACAATGTCTATCTTGTTCTTGACCAGACGAAGCTTCCCAGATAATATTGTTCTTGACCGGAGAGCCCTCAGATAATGTCACATTGTTCTTTAGAATAACTGAGTGATATGGTCACTCACCTCAATGTCAATGACCCAGGCATATGTCAGAGATATACCTCCTGAATTATGTAATTCTATATTTATTGCAATCCCGAAGAAATCAGGAGCCATGGAGTGCGATCAACATAGAACAATTAGTATAATGAGCCACATCACGAAGATTCTGCTGAGAATTATCATGCAAAGAGTTAGGAAGTAAATACAACCCGAAATAGGAGAACAATGTGGGTTTGTAGAATGCAAGGGCACAGTAAATGCTGTGTATATACTGAGAACAGTAATTGATCTATATCTTTGCTTTATTGACTACACAAAGGCTTTCGATAAAGTGAGACATGTCGACATGATAAGGTTGCTTGAAGATCTACAAATTGATGGAAAAGACCTTAGACTTGTAAAGAACATATTGTAGCATAACGCAACCAACATTATTCATTTACCAACACCTGCCACAAAAAGAGGAAACAACATTAAAAGAAATTGACTTCACAACCGCAAATGGAGACTAGGACTTAAAACTTAACATCGAAACTGGAACTGCATAAGTGACAGATGACGTGGATTCTTAGAAAGATTGCATCAGACAAAGCTCGGAAGACCATTGGACGAAAAGGGACATGTGACCGCTTTCGCGCCAAAGCATAATTAGCATATGTTACTATTTCATCAGAAATGTTAATAAGCCCGCACTCTTTTCTGAAACCCGCCTCATGAACAGATGTGAGAAGATTGTGTGACCAAAATTTTCAATAGGGAAAGCAAAATGTCTGGATCCTAGGTGAGCTTGTTAGGCCTTAGATTAAACTGATAACCCGATGTATCAAGTGTCAAAAGAACGGTATCCAGTGTTTGTGATGTCAATTGAAATGTATTATTATTAATTAAAACCTCTGAAATGTAAAAATGCTCGACTGTAGATTCTAACGACGCAGAGCCATTCCCGGGCAAAATGACTCTCTAATATTCTCTTAGATGAAACTGCAATCTCTGATATTCTTAGAGATAATTATTAACTTTAAGAAGTGCATTATACTATTACATTCTATTCTAAACAACTGTGAGGAATGATGATTCTAAAGCAATCTTGTGCATTTCACCAGAAACACTGATAAAAGATGCTATCACTATCTACAGCTGAAATGACAGTTCGTGTACTAGAACAAGTGCCTTGTTCTAAAACAGACTTATCTATGCCTATTTACAATCTAGAAAGCTGAAAGAGAAATCAATCTTTCCTTTCTCCTTCATCTATTGAATCAATAGGGTTTGACGGAATAAATATTTATATTTATGTCAAATTTTAATTAGATAAGAGCACTTATGAACTGCAATACATGAGAAAGTTGTGCTTCGCGGAACACCATCACGCGCAGTGAACTTAACTCATTACTCAACATAACTTAAAACTCAACACCACTCATCACCACACAACCCAACACTCAACATCACAACAACAGATAATGGGAGAGAGTTATTAGACACAAGAAGAAGAAGAAGTTAATTGGGAAAACACAGAGAATTATTTATACACGCGATAAACACCATTTAGTGGCAGAAATGTTATAAATGTATGTCATTTATTTACATGCATCTTGACATATTCTCACTCTTGTCAATGTCTTACTGTACACGTTCACTGACCCCAGGTCAAATGAGAACTTACATACAGCAGGAACCAGTTGATACAAGGCGTACACCGTGTGATAAACTCTGACCACCCCCAAATTAACCCAACACTAGCTTAGAGAGAAAAGGAGGGGAGGGGAACTAGTTCCTACTTCAGGAATTTAGATTTCTTCCGACCTACTTCTTATTATTGTATTGGTAGGAATGTATATATTTATGCGAATATTCATCAGTGATCTTGGTGGCTACATACCAACAACCACCCAACACATCAGCAAACTAACCACCTAAATCAGACCTGAGAGAGGGAAGCCGAGAGAAAGAGATGAACCACAAGTGAGATGGAGGATGACTTGGCCATGAGCAGAGCATGGGGAGGCCTTCAGAGGAGCTATACGGGCAGACCTGAAGTGGATCCATCAGTCAATGGACCCTGGCTTACCTAATCTTCCAGTCACCAGGTTACCTTTCTAAATTGGTACACACCACACCAAATTTCAGGAAAACTGATAGTAATTGTTGATTCATCTTCACACTTAATATGTACAACATCAAAATGTTTACTATGTTTCACACTTGTTGACATCTCATATATTGATGCTTGATTGATTGTCTGGGACAATGGTCCAATGTGCAACTTTTCTATTATCTTGTGTAAATCACAATAGAGATGTATGTACTGGCCAGAAGGCTCAGGCCCAGTCAATAAATGATTAACATGAATTGACCTTCTGTTAATTTATCAGTTCAAACCTATCTGTGAGTCAACAACCTCTTTGTGCATCATGTTGTCAGAATCTAATGTGATTGATTATGTGTTTGATTGTTTAAAAATAAATTAACTCATAATGACTTACTAAAAGGGGATAGAAGACTCTAGATCTATCAACTGCTCAATATCCATGATTTCTTCATCTAAATCAGGCTGAGAAAATTCTCCAGACTTTCCTCAGATTTGATAACCAATAAGTGGGCTCCAGAGCTATCAGAATCATTGGAGAAGGGGCAGATTCCCAGTTAGTAATTACCATTCTCACCAGGGCCATAATCTATATCTCCTAGACATACTTAATAGAACGAGGCCTGCAGATAACTCAAGGTTCATATTCTGGGGTTATTGAAGATAGAAGAGGATGGGGCTCTACTTCTTTTGTTAGAGATGGGGCATGCACTACAGTGATCTCCCACTCCCTTCAAAAATATATGACACATATATTGGAAATAACAAGCTGCCATCAAAATTGATAACGATGTAGGTCAATATCAGCCTATTAAAAGAGGTGTGAGACAGGGATATGTAATGTCTTCAGATCTTTTTTCCCTGTACAGTGAAAATATATTCAGAAATATAGAAGATATGGAAGGAATTAACATTGGGGGAAGATACATCAATAACATTAGATATGCAGATGATACAGTCTGGATTGCAGACAATGAACAAGACCTGCAAAATTTAGTAGATGCGGTTGTTGCACACAGTGAACAACTAGGGTTAGAATTGAATTGTAAGAAGACACAGATTAAGGTCGTCACTAGGAAGAAGGAAATACCACAATGTGATATACGAGTAGATGGGCATATTCTTAAACAAGTGAATCGATACTGTTATCTCTAAACAGTCATAACATCTTATGGGAGATGCCTTGAAGAGATTAGAACAAGCATTGCCATTGCGAAGGTAGCCTTTTGCAAGATGAAAAACATACTGACCAATAAAAAGATATCAACTGAAACGAGAAAAATAGTGTTGAAGTGCTACATAGAACCTGTACTTGTGTATGGATTTGAAGCGTGGACAATAAGCAGTCAAGCTGAAAAACAGCTGATGGCTGTGGAAATGTGGTTTCTGAGAAAAATGCAAAGAATACCATGGACGGACAGAAAAACCAATGAGCAAGTCCATCAAGAAACAAATGAAAATCGTGAACTGATTAGAAACATTAGACGTAGACAGTCCAGTCAAAATTTTTTGGGCATGGTATGAGAAGAAATGACTTGGAGAACTTGGTGACAACTGGCAAGATCAAAGGGAAGAGACCAAGGAAGGGGGAGACCGAGAAGTAAATACCTGGATGGATTGGCCACATGGCATGGTCGAGACAGAAACACGGAGCTGATCCACGACTCTGGTGATCGAGTGAGATGGCAGAACATGACCGCCCACGCTTACCGGCATGGCTCATGATGGATGGATGGAATGAGTTCTTGAATGACTTAGTCGATCATCTCTAACGAAGCAGCATCTGATGTCCAGACCTTCAAGGAAGGGGGAGGGTGAGCTCTTACAACTGAGAGATGCATTTAGCGTACTGCTGTTGTTGCCAGAAAAAGAGTGTTAAAGAGATACATAGAGCCAATACCTTTATGTGAATGTCAAACGTGGACAATGAGGAGACAAGTTGGAAAAATACAAATACATGAATAATATCTATTGGCAGTGGAAAATGCAACGAGAGTGGAAAATGCAAAGTGGAAAATGCATAGAATACCATGGACAAACAGAGAAACAAATGAGCAAGACCTACAAGAAACAATTGAAATCCGTAAACTGATGGGATAAATTATATGCAGACATTCATAATTTTATGGGCCTGTTATGAGAAGAAATAAACTGGTGAACTTGATAACAACTAGCAAGATTGAGATGAAAAGAACAAGGAGAAAGCAGAAAAGTAAATATATGGATGGCCTCACCACATTTCATGTTCGAGACAAGAACACAGAGCCGATCCACGACTCTAGTGATCATATAAGATGGCAACTGTGAACGCCATCTTATCGGCATGGCACATGATGATGATGAGTGGTGCCATCCTATTGTGGTGTACGTGGAATGGGGGAAAATAAATTTGCAAATGAAGGGCGGAAAATAGAGGGGGGAGGTGAAAAAAAGAGGGGGAGGGGGAGGAGTTGTACCTTATTTTTTTCTCATTTTGTGAAAATTAAAACGGTCAATTAACAATGGAATGTCTTAAAAGTCGAAAGGATCGACTCCATTGCAACGGTTTTATCCCATATGACTCGGTCTCTTTCCCCAGGATGGCCTGCCGATAGCGTCGCACGAAGTAAGAACTCCGTAGCTCCAGCGACGACCCCCAGTAGTCTCCGAGAAAAATGCACTTAGTTAGTTAGTTAGTTAGTCGCAGTTCCAACTTCACAGCAACGGGTCATCCCCATTATGCTCTGTTCCTGTGCCAGTGAATATCACACAAAACGCTCCCCACTGCCCAATGTGAAAAGTGGAAAAGACAGGAGTCTCGACAAACAACAGCCCGCACAGATACACTGTGCATAATGCCGCCACCAAAATGTCAACACAATAGTCCCCCACAAAACACCCAGTTCATTTCTGATGGAATCGGCAGTCATTTTCCCATCTGGATGTTTGCTAGATGTTCACCCACACAGTCCACGAAATACAGTTCATCGTCGATGGCAGTGGCAGTCAACCAGAAGCCCAGCAGCCACGCATTTCTGCATAAGGCAAAGACTTGTGAACCGAAAGACATAGCCCGAAATCTAACCCACAACCTTCGGAGCGCGAGGCAAACGGCTTGAACACTTCGCCATGGAGACTAAAATGGTCAATGCTATAAACTAGTCTGCTGGAGCCAGACAGGAATGCGGTTTGCCGCTGTGTGTGTCTTCCACGACTTTCTCTTCTCAGGTCTAGTAATCGTGGCTGTGTTGGAACTATTATAGACCAGACAGACAAGGAGGGAGGGGGAGGCAGGCAGGCAGTCAGACAGACAGTCAGACAGACATACAACGAGATAGCGTCCGGACGAAGAGAGAGAGAGAGAGAGAGAGAGAGAGAGAGAGAGAGAGAGAGATACAGACAGACAATCAGACAGAGATATATAGACAGACAGACAGATAGACACATAGATCGATAGATCTACAGAAGGACAGATCGACGGACGAATGGACGGAGATAGATAAACAGACAGAGAGACAAACAGACGGACAGACAAACGGACAGACGGGCGGACGGAGAAGGGCGGACGGAGGGACGGGCGCACGGACAGACAGACAGACAGACAGATGATAGATAGATAGATAGATAGATAGATAGATAGATAGATAGATAGATAGATAGATAGATAGATAGATAGATAGATAGATAGATAGATAGATGGATTGGTGGGTGGATGGATGGATGAATGGACGGATGGATGGATATTTGAAGTAACAATAAAAAATGTACAGGGTCATAAATAGAGAAAACATGTAACTTGAAAACGGCGCCAGACACAACGACGGCCATTTGTCACAAATCGCTCTGGCTCGGGACAGTGTCGGTTAGGTAAAGAATGGGAAATGTCCCGGTATATTGACAGTCTACCTGCATGTGTAATGAGAGTCATTAACAAAACAAATACACCATCATAACTAAGTGCCATCGCCGCACTGAAGGTCAACTGTCAAATCTCCAACGCCATTTTTCACCGTACAATCATGCACATGTCTCTAAGTCCCATTCTTGTGTTGTCACCATCATAAATACTATGTCACTCCAGAGAGTGAGGTCGACGAATTGCGCAAATCTTCCTCACTTTAATCCAGTTCATGACGACACTTGAGAGACTGCTGCCAAAGACTGAAATTCATTTCTTCTTCTTCTTCTTCTTTCGTTCGCTTGAAACATGTCTACAACTGCAATGTCGTCTCTTGTATGAATCTAACAGTCTTTTTTAGTTCATTCAGCGGTCCATAAAGTTTATCTTCCACTGTTGTCTCTGTAGGCCAGAAGGTTCGCCTGGATATGTTGTAGTTTGGGCAATCCTGGAGTATGTGCTCTGCTGTCTGCGACGCCAAACCACATGTGCACATGGCTGAGTCACCAATCTTGAATTTTGTATACAAGTGGTTGCGTAATCTATTGTGCCCTGTTCTGAGGCGCAGAAGAATGACCTGTTCTGATCTGTCCATAACGTGGTAGTCGTCTTGAGTAAGGTTTGGTGGCTTTCTGATTGATTTGATCATTCTTTTCTTTTGGTGGTATGTAATGGGCACATCAGGTTGTTCTTCTTTTGCTCCTTCCTTAGCCAATCGATCAGCTCTGTCGTTTCCGGGGACTCCACAGTGGGATGGTATCCACTGTATGGTGATCTTACTGAAATTCATGGCGTACATCATTACCAAAGGGTGTAGTCACTAAAGAAGCAATCAGGACTTCAAGAGCTGTGAAAAAAAAATGACTGGAGGGGGGTAAAAAACCACAACAGGAGATCCTCCTCCTGGAACGTCAAGCATTCTTTGCCCACATTGTCGAAGAAGATTTCGAGCCAAAATAGGTCTTACCAGCCATCTTAGAACTCACGGCTCCAATTTATCAAACACACTGGATGAAATGAATGGTCATCATCATTCTTGATGGACAAACAATACATGCTATTTCTCTGTAACATTTTAAAGTTAGGTGTACGTTCTTGAGACAGGTCTTTGTAATAAACCCTAGCATTTATTATCTGTTTGTGAAACTAGGAAATCTTACGTTCAGTAGTTTGGCATTACTGTTTGAACAACCTACGCTCATAAGATCGAAATCAACACAAAGCAATCTGCTCCGAAATGGCCTGCAGCTGATTTCCAATCCTCCACCCGGGGTATCAGGAGATTGTTAAACTTCGTTCACTAACCCCAAAGCAACAGACAGCGACCTTGAATGCTCATCCAACACGTGACTCTCTAGAACTTCCATTAATAAGGATCACTGGTTCTTAATATGGCGGAAGTGTCTTAACTGTCTGTCCTTGATCGCCTTAAGTAATGTCTTCTTCAAAAGCAGATGTTTTTAATACTTCTTTATTTATTTTCTTTTTCTTAAACATTGATCCCCACCCAACTTCCTGCTTAGTATCTGTCGTGTGATAGGAGCATCGCATTGTGTAGGCCTGAATGCACGGATTAACAGGAGGCTGGGTTTTTCCTAACCTTCGCAGGCGACGAGTCCAGGCCTCGAACCCACGTGAGACCGTGCTCATGACATTATGGGAACATTATCCTTGTCAACATCGTCAACGCGCCCGCTTTTCTTCTTCTGCTAATGTGTGAATAAAATTAATGGGACTGTGGTAAAACAGCACATGTAAACAATATAAAATAACACAGCGTAATGCAGCTTTACAGAACACAGTTATGTAAGACACAGGAAGTTGCGGCGACTAGCCTTCATCAGCAAACAAATGCATACACAGAACACACCAAATAATCACGGAGAAGATACCACAGTGACTACATGAAGACATAAAACGGGATGAGAACTATGAAAAAAAAAAAAGACAAAAATAAAGAGAATATTTAAAAACAAAGTGACAGAAAAAAACGTGCTACTTAACTATTTTGTTTTATAAGAATCCCATGCTATGATATTTTCCGCTATTTGTCTGTATAGTGGCGGAATGGCAGTGTGTCCGCTCGCCCGAAGGCAAATGGGCCCTATGAGACCTTGATGAAATGGACCCCTTTGAACATTAAACAGCATGTTGAAAATGTTAACAATCTTTTTCAGTAGCTTTGTCTCCTGGCAACTAATATTTTTAGACCCAGCTCGCCACTGCGTCTATGCAACAATAATCAAAAGCTTCATTTTAACTCTAGCATCGTTTCTTCATTGTTCAGTGTCTGTACCATACAATAATATACAGTAAATAGGTGAGCATTCTTACAGTGCGTTCACAAACGTTTGCCCTCATTCACGTTCAATTTTGTTTTTAAAAATAAATGTATCCGTTGCATCGTTATAGAATTTTTCCTGCCGTCTTATATTTATTCCCACCCAAGGAATATATCTTTGATAGGTCCAAAGGCCACTTAAATCATGGAAAGCGGCGAAATGTCTTTGATGTTTTGGCGAAAATGTATTGAATTCACGCTAACAAACTCGTTTTACAATAATGCTCTAAACACTTCCATTCCACTATGTGACGTGCTTCTCATAAGGAAATTCCCATGTATCATGGAGAATATTCATTATTGAACTCTGATGTTTCCGTGTGAAGATGTAATACACGCACTTCATCTCTGACCCGTACATTATATACCGCACATAAACAAGCAAAATGAGATCTGTCGTACGATCTCCAGAACAGAAATGTTTTTGTTGGGTGTACATCATTGGCACATTGCCGTCTTGACAGACGATAGTTTGTTACATTGTGCTTCACAGTGGCATAATAACTACAACCCATGGCGGTAGCGAATGTGACTGATAAGGCCAATTCATGCTGTAAATGTTCGTCAACAGTGGATGCATGTGATCACATGCTCATTTCCACCATCATGCACCTTCTTATGTCTCACACGCTCGGTGTGTGACTTACCTGCAATCATTTTCTCCGTTTAGGTGTGCATAATGATACGGTTATATGCTACATTTCATCATTTTCCTTCAGTTGGTCACTGTATTATGGATCTTTATGCGGGGAAAACCATTTGTGACCACACTGTAGTTGTCATTAGTAACTTTTCACTTGTGAGAAGCTGTTTGATGGTGATCTATGATACTTTGGCCACCATTGTTCTTACTTTTCTGTCTCACACCTGCCGTTATTGAATATTAATTGTTTCTACCGCTTCCTCTTCTTAATTCGTCAGAATTGATTTGTTTTGAACATAATTGCGTTGTGCCTGTTTACAGATGTTAAAAACAGAGAGTTGCATATCCTTTTACGGGACGTCGCAGTCAACCCCAGCAGTTTCATGCTTGACAAGTTTACGTTCAGTAGTGTGCCATTCAGTTTACAGATGAGCTACGATAATTGCGACTTTCGACCGACACATCCGTCTTTCTTGGGCATTTAAAAAAACATTAATAGTTTTAGGAAAAACTAACTAGTGACTCATTAAAGTACCTTTCCATCAACTGTAATTTGCAAAATTTCTTTCGCTCTATCTTTTTTTTTTTTTTTTGGGGGGGGGGGGGGGGGAGTTAAATCCGCACACCTGCATTATTATTATTTTTTTGTGTGTGCATATCCTTTACAGGACATCAGCATGTTTCAGCTGCTGTTGATGTACTAGGCAAGATTACGCTCAGTAGTTTGAAACTGCTTTCTAAGCGACCGGCTCACATGCACCGTAAGTTACCAACGTGGCGAGGACCACTACCGCTTCTCGCGCAGGTTACTTTACTCACGAGAATAATCGAGATTAAGGAGAAAGACGTTATGACAGGCTATGATAGGGAGACCGGCTACATTAAGTTGGACTTAAATATAGACCTCTCGTGCAGAAAGCAATGGCCAGCTACTGAAGGTAAAATTGCCTGTAAAATCAATGTGGGCTTGTCAAAGAGCGCTTGATATTTCTTCTGGGAGGGAAAGGGAGTAAATAAAGAACTGGAAACTTAATCCACGCTACTACTCATTATTCCACGACCCAGTTAAAGTTAAAGTTCTAGCAATTCAAAACCCTACCCTAAAAGAAATGTGGATCGACTTCATTGCACCGGGATTTATCCTGTATGGCTCTATCTCTTTCCACAGGGCACCCTGGCGAAAACGTCGCACAAAGCACGAACACTGTAGATTCAGCGACCACCCCCACGAGTCTCCAAGAAAACTGCACTTGTCAACCGTACGACGCAGCTTGGATTCAAACCAAGGACCTTCGGAGCGCCAAGACATCGACACCAGCTGAAAAATGTTGGTGTTGACGGCAACGTCCTGTTAAGGATATGCGAAAAAAAAAGTTTGCCATTGCTTTCTGAACGACCGGCACCCATACAAATACGTTAAAACCAGCGCGACACGGTCTGCTGCAAAATCGGTCGCTGCTGTGTTTCGAAAGCGGGTAAGCGGCATTACGAATCGCGTCCGCAACGCCATCGCCACTTAAATGGCAAAGAATACAACTTACATCATTGTAAGATAAACATTTAAGGCTGAGAAAGTACTTGAACAAGAATTTGTTGGTGGGTTGGGGGTGTGGGTGAGTGGGTGGGGTGGGGTGGGGCAAAGAGAGAGAGGAGGGGGGAGGGGGGCGAAACCAAAGGTAAGTTTCCAGTGTATAAAAGAAATAGAAGAAGAAGAAGAAGAAGAAGAAGAAGAAGAAGAAGAAGAAGAAGAAGAAGAAGAAGAAGAAGAAGAAGAAGAAGAAGAAGAAGAACATCATCAACAACAACAACAACAACAAGAATAAGAAGAAGAAGAGAGATTATTGAATTAGAGACAGATAAACAGAGAGACGGAAGGAAAGACATAGATACAGTAAGACAGATAAAGAGATACAGCGAGAGTCAGAGAGAAAGAGATAGAGAGCGAAAGAGAGAGAGAGAGAGAGAGAGAGAGAGAGAGAGAGAGAGAGAGAGAGAGAGAGAGAGAGAGAGAGAAATTGACGCCAAGGACAAAAAACAAACTGAAGACCGTGAGAAATGACATAAGACAGAACGAGCTCCATTGTGATGCGCGGAAACTAGGAAATTCCCAAGTCCTTTTGATTACGCGAGAGCTCATGAAGAAGGAAAATGGGACGTGTATGGGACATGTATGGGACGCGTATGGGGCATTGCTTTCATGACTTTTCACTCCAAGACGACGTGAAGGGCCCGATGTCAAACCCAACACCAAAGCCGGCGCTCATTCATTGACATGAACTCCTGGACAAGCGCGCCCAGGTGTTTCTGGTTCGAGTCTCAAAGACGCAAGTTCATTGCAGAGCTGGAAATCCATCAGATTTAAATGCAAGTGTCCTTCTAATGATCTCAGCCAAAAGTGTCCAGGTTTAATTCTGGTAGAAATATCAGCTGCAGGTTTGCAAGAATTCGGCAATTATGAGCCAATTAAATCATTGAGCAAAAATATCCAGAACAATTAATTGTATATTCTTTCTTTCTTTCTTTCTTTCTTTCTTTCTTTCTTTCTTTCTTTCTTTCTTTCTTTCTTTCTTTCTTTCTTTCTTTCTTTCTTTCTGTCTGTCTGTCTTTCTGTCTTTCTTTCTTTCTTTCTTTCTTTCTGTCTTTCTGTCTGTCTGTCTTTCTTTCTTTCTTTCTTTCTTTCTTTATTTTCTTTCTTTCTCCGCCTGTCTTTTAATGACTCTAAATAATTCCGCCGGTGGGACGCAGAGGTATTTCTAAGGTACCAGGGCCAGGTTCTATACTGGCCTATTCTATACTAACACGTCCTAATCTTGCTTCCTGGGCAACAGGTCCCTTCGGGGTCCTGGCTAACGTCAGTAGGATCCCTGATTCCTCCGAAGTCGGAGAGTGTCTGCCTGCACGGCGATGGAACCACCAGTCTGCACACCAATAAGCCAGACATGGGACAACGGATACTCACACAAAACTCAGGTCCTGTATGACATCACTCTGATGTTGGACAACAGTATGTCGCCATCCGACAGACAGGACCTCACGCTGGAGTTCACAGCCAGCGAACACAAGCAAAGCAAAGCGAACGCAAGCAAAGCAAAGCGAACGCAAGCAAAGCAAAGCAATTCCGCCGGTTCGTCTCTTACATAAACATGCACGAAATATAAACAAAACACACTTGTTTGGACGCCACAACCATTAGGGCTAAAAATGCATAGGAGGAAAAAGGAAGATAATGAGAATAAATGAAGCAAACGATGGCGATCTCCAACGGTACAACCACACACCAAGCTGTGGAACCATGTACGTATTGAGGTGGTGACGAAGATTGGGAAAGAGTTAAGTATATTAAAATTAGAATACACAAGTCAAGAAAACAGTTCACAACACTAGACAATTTGTTGAAGTCAACAGAAATTAAATCTGATACCACATTAAACATATTTAACTATGATGCTTAATGAAAGTGATACGGACAAAAAGATAAAAGCGCTCACTCTTAAACTGCCGGTGAACTAATAGCGAGGTCGGAAGTTCATTTCTTACACCGGCTCTAAAATGGGCTTAAAACGTTGACTTCTCATGTAGAAAGCAATGGGAAACTAGTGAATGTAAACTTACACATACACTCAAGCTGGGGTATGTAATTCTTCGTCTTATATACCTTCGCGATATCTAGGCATATATCTCTTCATCTTATACATTCGAGCCATCTAGGGATGTGTCTCTTCGTCTTATACTTTCGACCCATATATTCATGTATCTCTTCGTCTTATATATGAGCTATTAAGGCATGTATCTCTTCATCTTATACTTTGGAGCCATCTAGGCGCGTATCTCTTCGTCTAATAATTTTCTAGCTATTTAGGCATGTATCTCTTCATCTTATACTTTCTGGAATTGCGGCAGTACAGTGGCCAGCTTGCCCGCTCAGTGGCCATGTGGTAGAATCCCAACTGAAACAGTGAGTATTTTTGTGTTGTGTTCATTATTAACAAACCTACTACAAGGTCGACCCAGCCTATAGTGTGATATTAACAGCACCACTAAACATGTGATGCAGACTTAAACGTAGACTTCTATCAAATGTCAAACTGTCATACACTGAATTCGCCTAACGGCGTGGTAAACTCACTTACCACTTCTTTCCTCTTTTCACATTACCAGCTGTGTCTCAAAATTTTTACTTTGACCACTTCTTACTCTTTTCCCATTAAAATTACCAGTTGTGTCTCTATATTTTCACTTTGATCACTTTACGAGTTGTGTCTCCAAATGTTTACTTTGACCACTTCTTTCTCTTTTCCCATTAAAATTACCAGTTGTGTCTCTATATTTTCACTTTGATCACTTTACGAGTTGTGTCTCTAAATTTTCACTTTGACCACTTTTTCTCTTTCCGCATCAAAATTACCAGTTGTGTCTCTATATTTTTACTTTGATCACTTTACGAGTTGTGTCGCTAAATTTTCACTTTGACCACTTTTTCTCTTTCCGCATCAAAATTACCAGTTGTGTCTCTATATTTTTACTTTGATCACTTTACGAGTTGTGTCCCTAAATTTTCACTTTGACCATTATTTACTGGCAAAGTTCATGAGTACAGTAGGCAAGAAATATCCTGTACTGTGAAACCCTAGCCTCCCACCCCCTCTACCTCCTTAAATCGTCTAGAACAGTAGAACGATAACAAGAACTCCAAAGACGGGAACCGACAGATGGTTTTGACCCCAAAAGCTCAGAGTTCGTGATTGATGACTCTGTAATGACCACAGCGAGGCCGCGTGTGGACGGTGTCATTGTGTGTCGTCATCAGATGTGTCAGGCCAACCACTCGGAACTGATACAATGTCCTTGACACGGTTATTTGTTGTCAGCCAGGAAGCCTAAACGGGTTTTGAGACCGGGTTATTTTGGCAGCTTAGAAGATTAAATGGAGTCATTGAAACGTAACTTTGGGACGCTAGAAGTTGCTGTCTGGGATCCGTGAAGTTAACTCTTGGTCAATTAAAGTGGAGTGCCCGGTAGAAATCGATAAATGAAAATTACTTAACACCGTTGATCCAAATATAAGAGGTTCATATTATCTTATACAAGCTGCTGCTGCTGTGCCGCCGCTTCTGCTATAACTACTGCTGCTACTACTACTACAACTATGTCTACCATCACTACTCCTACTACTACTCATACAACAACTACAACAACAACAACAACAACAACAACAACAACTTCTTCTACTACTACTACTACTACTACTACTACTACTACTACTACTACTACTACTACTACTACTACTACTACTACTACTACTACTACTACTACTACTACTACTACTACTACTACTACTACTACTACTGCTGCTACTACTACTACTACTACTACTACTATTACTACTAATACTACTACAACAATAACAAAAACAACAACTACTACTACCACTACCACTACTACTACTACTACTACTACTACTACAACTACTACTACTACTACTACTACTACTACTACTACTACTACTACTACTACTACTACTACTACTACTACTACTACTACTACTACTACTACTACTACTACAAACTACATGTGTATTTGGTTAACTTCCTCTAGACATATTATCTAAGTTAACACGCCCTATCTTCCCTGTATGGGTTTTCTTTCCTAAAAATGTGCCAAGACAAGGGCCTCGTGTCCTACTCTTTGTTATTTCCAACTACTGTTTAACATTCACAATTTGCACACGGAACCTCATTCGTCCTTATTCGACAAGACTAGGTATCCGACCTTACTACCCAAGAGATCAGGATATGTATGATAGCATTACACACCAGTGATTATGAGCCTGAGGCGGACATCCAGCCTCTCTGCCACGGCTCCTTGTGGCTACTTTATTATGTTTTATGCTTCATTCCGTTAATATTTAGATTGCTAGTTTATTATGATTAATGTTTTGTCCCGTTAACGTTTACGTGGCTACTTCATTATGTTTAATGTTCCATCCGTTAACATTTATGTGGCTACTTCATTATGTTTAATGTTTCATCCAGTTAACATTTAGGTGGCTGGTTTAAAATGTTCAGAAAATAAAATAGTCTGTTGTTACGCTATTATAAACAGAATGTTAAAAAATTATGTCCAGGGCGAAAAATAGGAACAAAATACATCTTCAAAGTTGCGCAGTCGAAAATACTTGCCTCCCATAATTAACAACTGGAATCGTCTGGACAGACTATGGAATGTCCGTTATTTTGAAGAAGAAGAAGAAAAGAAGTCGAAGTGCACTTTTTCCCTCAGGGATACGCCGTCGTCATTTAGAGGTGGCAGGCTCGAATCCTGGTCGGCAACTATAGCTTTCAATTGCTATGTTGTCTAGTGCGTCATCTAGTCTCAACTTCCTTCTTCTCACTTCTATGAGCTCCAAATAATACAATGTGTGGTTATATATGAACTGTTATTTTGAAAACAGGGACCATATAACATTGCCTTGAAGCTAACTGGGTAAATGGTGCTAGTTTCATATGTCTATACGTCTATCGCCACTGGATAGTGGTCTGGTCAATAACACACTTTACTTCGGAGATAACTTCGTGGTATCCATCATAGGCTGGATCAACCAGCTAGGCCAAGCAAGTATCCACCTTAAACTGGATCAACCAGGTAGGCCAAAGAAGTATCCATTATACACTGGATCAATCAGTTGGGCCTAAAATGTATCAGTCTTACACTGGATGAACCAGGTAGAACTAAAAAGTATCCATCTTACACTGGATCAGCCAGGTAGACCAAGCTAGTATTCATCTTACACTGCATGAACCAGGTATGCCAAGCAAGTATACATCTTACACTGGATCAACCAGGTGGGCCTTAAACGTATCCATCTTACAATGGATGAACCAAGTAGGCCTAGCCAGTATCCATCTTACACTGGATGAACAAGGTATGCCAAGCAAGTATCCATTTTACACTGAATGAACCAGGTAGGCCAAGCAAGTATCCACCTTACACTGAATCAACCAGATAGGCCAAGCAAGTATCCACCTTACACTGGATCAACCAGTTTGGTCAAGCAAGTATCCACCTTAGACTGAATCAACCAGTTAGGCCAAGCAAGTATCCACCTTAGACTGAATCAACCAGTTAGACCAAGCAAGTATCCACCTTAGACTGAATCAACCAGTTAGGCCGAGCAAGTATCCACCTTAGACTGAATCAACCAGTTAGGCCAAGCAAGTATCCATCTTACACTGGATCAACCAGGAAGACCAAGCAAATATCCACCTTACACTGTATGAACCAGGTAGGCCAAGCAAGTATACATCTTACACTGGTTTAGCAGGTAGGTCAAGCAAGTATCCACCTTACACTGGATCAACCAGTTAGGCCAAGCAAGTATCCACCTTACACTGGATCAAACAGGTGGGCCAAGCAAGTATCCACATTACACTGTATGAACCAGGTAGGCAAAGCAAGTATAAATCTTACACTGGATTAGCAGGTAGGCCAAGCAAGTATCCATCTTACACCGGAACAACCAGGTGGGCCCAAAAAGTATCCACCTTACACTGGATGAAACAGGTAGGCCAAGCAAGTATACATCTTACCCTGGATTAGCAGGTAGGCCGAGCAAGTATCCATTATACACTGGATCAGCCAGGGAGGCCTACAGAATATCCATCTTATACTGCTTGAACAATGTATACCAAACAAGTATCCGTCTTACACTGAATAAACCAGGTAGGCCAAGCAAGTATCCATCTTACACTGGATGAACAAGGTATGTCAAGCAAGTAGCCATCCTACACTGAATCAACCAGGTAGGCCAAGCAAGTATCCATCTTACACTGGATAAACAAGTTAGTCAAGTATCCATCTACACTGGATGAACAAGGTAGTCCAATAAAGTACCCATCTTACACTGGATGAACAAGGTATGTCAACCAAGTAACCATCCAGCACTGGATCAACCAGGCAGGCCAAGCAAGTATCCATCTTACACTGGATCAACCAGGTGGGCCTAAAATGTATCCATCTTACAATGGATGAACCAGGTAGGCCAAGCAAGAATCCATCTTACACTGGATTAGGTGGTAGGCCGAGCAAGTATCCGTCTTACACTCGTCAATTATTAAAAAAAAAAAAAAATATCCTCCTTGGAGATTCAAACATATGAATACTGGGCTAGTAAGGCTAGCGAATAAAGTCCGTTATGTCACTTAAAAAGCATTTGGTGATTCTGTAAATAGCACACCAACGCGATGTGATTTAGTTTATGATAAACGATTTAAGAAATGCCCCACAAAGCAGCCCCTGATGTACACTTGCTGGTCTATCAAGTACTAGTGATAACAACATCAATAACTACAACAGCAACGGCAACAACAACAATAACAACGGCAACAACAACAACAACAATAACAACAATAGCACGTCTGGTCACTCAGAGATCATCTGTTTCTGACAGTCAGTTAACTTGTATAGAATAGGTCAGTATGACCAAATCAATAAGAGCGCTCGTTCTAGAACATCCGGTGTACTGATGCCGAGGTCGCGGGTGCAACCCCAACGCAGCTCACGTGAATTAAAATGTTGACTTCTCGTCCTTGATTTGGTGACGTAAATTAAAAGTACCGCAGAATTCGGATGGCGAGGAACACTGGTAATACGGAAAGCTAACCCACACGTAAAAATCAGCCCAGTGCACTAGAAGTAATAATGTATGGGCTACGCTTGAGTTGAAAAACAAACAAAAAAAGAAAAACACAAACTTAATCAAACTAGCATAGGATGATTTTCAGTACACATTAAACGTGTGAAATAGCCGAAGACATCGAGATGTGTACAACACATCGCCAAGAAAATATTGTCGAAATGTGCTCTTATGTGATGTATTCATCACTCTGACAATTTATCGTGTCTGATGCCGTTGTGTTTCTTCTGCAGCTTCTATTCTTCATCAATTTAAATTCGTTCTCAGTCTGTCTTTCTTTTGTTCTTTCTGTCTTTCTTCACTAGCTCTCCTATCCCTTTTCCTCCCCCTTCTTCTTCCGTTCTTCATAATAATTTCATAATAATTAGCATCACATCATAATCATTGTCTGCAATTGTTCTCATTATTTTGATGTTTTCAATCCCTATATCTCTTTTTTTTCCTATTCTACAGCCATCAATCTTCTCTTCTTCTGCCAATTCACCTCCTTTTCCA